>JABYPW010002535.1:0-11035 GCA_016880775.1 Phymatotrichopsis omnivora | reverse complement strand
GTGAAGAAACACTTGTTTAGTTGAGAAGAATAAGTTGAGATATCTGAGTTCACTCAGTAATACTTATAGCTTCGTGCCTACCTGTGTTTACTGAGTCATCTACCTCCTGAGATACGCACCGTTAACAGTACAAACCAAAACCAAGGAAAGACTACGGAAACTCTTCGAAGAATTCGCAGGAAAACCAGTACCGAAGTCTGACCCCTATAGCACCCTAGACAAATACGTAGCCTCGCGAGCCTACCAGTTCCAAACAGGTCACGCATACGTCCCCAACCTGCTCCACTACAACCGAGACCAGAATATATGCGTCTGCGGACACAAACAATCGATCGAACACTATCTCACCAAGTGCATAGCGCCCACAGCCTGGAGAGCCTTCATTGGAAAGAACACCGTCAAAGACCTACTGTACAAAGAAACTGACCTCTGGACGAAACTAGTCGAATGCGGCCTTGGAAAGCCACTGGACCCCCCACTGAGACCCCCGGACGTGGTGATAGCTGTAAGAGGAGGACCTAGCGAAAACCGGTAAAGAGGAGGAAGTAGCGGAAGGATAGGGACTTCAGGCTAGACCACGGAAGGGGTTGCGAGATTTCTGTTTTTTCTTCCTTTTTTCTTTTTTCTTTTCGCTTTCTTTTTCTCTTCTTTCTTCTTTTTTCCTTTTTTACAGGCTTTAACGGTACGAGTTGGCGGAGGATCATCCTGTTTTCTCTGGTTATGTTCTTGCTTTTAATTAAGTGTAAATGCCCCGCTGGACCAAATGGGATGTAAAATAACAGTAATAGGAAAATTATATAAGTTACTTCATGTTCACCTCCGTCATAGCTTGACATAGCTGCAAGCGGAGGTTCTTTAAACGACCCCTAGCGGGCTCGTAAAGATAAAATAAAAATGAATTTCCCCCCCCCTGGTCACTTCATGTTCAGGCTTCTCAGACTCTTCAAACCCCCCCCTACATTCTACCCTTTCTTACACCTCTTTTACGCTCTTCTTTTACCACTTTTCATCGACACAAAACTGCTCAGCAAAACAGCGACCTAGAATACCTTAGCCTCGTTGCCCAGAGGATAGGCGCTCGGATAGAGCTTGCTCCACAGGGGACTATCCTTATCTGGACACGTACTGACGGGTTCCTGGTCGCGTATCACCACCGTAGTGTACTCTGGTGCCGTCATAGCCTAAACAATAAACCCAGTGTGGAAGACATCGTGACAACGTGTAAGACCTAGCCTCGCTTACATGGTCGTAAATATGTCTACATCTCAACAACAACCGGTCACCCCTACAAGGGCCTCAACACCATCAAATACCTTAACTCATCACACTATCCCCAAGAACTTAGCACAGCTATACCAAATCCCACCTACGCACAAGTGGCAGATCGAGGGGCGCTCGCAGATCCCCCCTACACAAGTAACACAAAGCCAGGTCGCCCAACTGCTCTTCAGAAACCCTGCCAATATTAGTCAACACATATCTCCAACACCTTCGTGTACCACCACCCCACACCCACAAGCCACCGTTGCCCCAGAAAGTGCCTTTGGGGGCAGGGATATCAGATCATGGGATGAGGATGCCCCAGCCGCACAGTACACCAGTGATGGAGACTTCCTCACTACAGACGAATAATTCAAAGGAAAAGACAAAGAAATGAGGGATGTTGACGCCACCCCTAGAAAACTAAAGAGACCAGCCCCTGGGCCCTGTCAGACCCCGGCCCCAAGCCAAATCACCGAAAACCCACTACAAGTGCTAGAAGAGCTCACAGGGTCCACCATCAGAACACAAGCCTTTGTGGAACTACTAAGCAAACAACAAGGCTTAACGGGAGAACCCACAAAGACCGCGCTACTTGGCATGTTCATTGCCGATGTATTCACGGCATTATGCAACAAAATCGACAACCAATCTAGATTCCTCATCAACCTACAAGACGCCAACCTCAAACTTGGATGGCAAGTAGAAGAACTGGAAAAAAGAATGAAGTAAACCCAGCAAGCAGCCCAGAGCACGGCCGTAACAGTCCAGTCCAGATCATATGCACAGGCTGCACAAGATTCCAAACAACAGGACAGCGAGCAGAGTAAGGAGATGGGCAAAGAAAAAGGCAAAGGAAAGAAAGCAAAGAAACAGGAAGCAAGTCCAAGCAACCCATTGACCAACACCAATAAACAAAAACAAGAAACCAATACCAAACGCCAACAACAACTTCCAAAAAAGCACCAACCAGCAGAGCGACGAATGTACCTCCAAAAGACTGAACCTGGAGAAATCAAAGACCGAGCTATCCTAGCGGAAAGGCTAGCATACCAACTTGCAATATGGCTAAGGGACGAAGCGGCATTATCCCCCAAAGACGCAATGCTAGAGGCCATCACGATCAACGAAATGGGCACTGTCACAATGTACACTCCGCCACACCTGACTGCCAATTTCTACAAGCCATACTCTATCATTATTCAAAACGCAGTAAGTGGAATCCTAATGACACAATTTGAAATGCTCAAATTTGCACCAGTCACAGCTGGCATCATGATCCACGGTATTCCGAGGTTCGCCCTCCCCGGTACAGGATTAGGAACATACCTCCACGAACAAGTGTCAGGACAAATCCTGGCCACCACCAGAGTTCAGATTGTGAGCACAAGAATGGTCAAACCTAAAGACGGACAAGAAAAACCCTACTGCTCCATCATCGTCGAAGCCTACCCATCCGAAATCAGAAAGATTCACACTCCCCAGGGAACATTGTTGTACAACCGAAGAAGAAAGACCGAACTCCTCCACTCATCAACACCGTACACACAATGCAACAAGTGTTAGAGATTGGGGCACCCCAGAGCAGCTTGCCAAGAACTGACCCAAATGTGTGCCATCTGTGCGAAAGCACACGACACTAGAAACCACCCCCACACATGCGAAACACAGAAGCACTCGACCCTGTGCCCTGGACGACTAGAAAGGGAACACAAGCTAGGGAAATACTGTGCAAGGGAGGTTGTAAAATGCATCAATTGTCAAAACAACCATGCGGCAAACTTTCTAGATTGCCCTGGGAGAAAAGAAAAATTCCAACAGTTCCAAGAGATGATCCAACAGCGCAGGGTGGAACGTCTCCAACGAGAAGCGCAGGAGAACGAATAAATCACAACACAAGGCAACAGCAACGGGATGACTAAAAGCATCCCATGGACCACAAAAACCCTCAAAATAGTGACACTCAACTGCGCAGGAAACAACAGAGTATTCATCAACTACATGCAAAACCAAAAAACCCCAGCACAAATCATAGCCATCCAACACCCATACCTACACCAAGGAAACCCGATGAGAGCAAAAGGATATGAGACAGTAGTGCCCCAAAAGAAAAGAGATGGAAGAATACAGTATGGAATGGTTGTTTATGTTGAAAAGTGGATAGCGGAGTGTTTTTCTTTCTTTCCTATCCCCGGGATTCAAGACCTAGACATAGTGGCGCTGAGTTTCAGGTCGAATAGTTTTTCTTTTTCCTTTTCCTATTTTGCAGTTTACATGCACCCAAAAGGCACAGATCGAACAGAAATCATAACACAGGTATTCTGAAAACATATGGGCCACAGGATTATACTCTGAGACTTCAACACACATCACCTGGACTGGAGCCCATTTAGGGTGTATACATGGCATGAATTACAGGATGGACAAAAACTACTGGAAGCAGCAACCAGCACGGGACATGTCTGCACCAACATACTAGGAGAAACTACCAGACAGGACCCAAGAGGAAGACAAGATGGAGTAATAGACCTAATATTCGCAAGCACAAACACATACGGACGGCTCACTCTGCCCTCAGTAGGAGGAGATGTAGGAAGTGACCATTTTCCGGTAACAATCGAGCTCCACCTACAGGACACAGAGCAGGAAAAACAGACACCAAACTGGAAGCTGTTCCCCACCTATGATAAAAGACAACGTGGACCCAGTGTATCACCAACTGGAAGGGATTGTAACGGAGTGGGACCAACAAGGAGACTTCCAGCACTGGATCCAAAAAACAATACACCAAGTCGCGAAAACACTATATGACGCAGTGCCGAAAAAAAATGTCACAAAGTACTCTAAGCCATGGTGGAACACTGGAATCGCAGTCGAACGAAAGATGTTCAACTGAGAAGCCTGAAAATATAAGTGTAGAAGGACGTCTGGAGAAAATCGGAACATGGCCTGAAACAAGTACTTCCAATTGATCCAGGCTGCCAAAGGCCGATATTGGAACCAGTGGGTGGAGAACGCAAGCGATCAGGACCTATGGAACTATAAGTCAGTAAGGATGAATACCGCAAGAGATCACAAACCAGCAATTGCAGCTGGAATGGCAGAACAGTATGAAGCACAGTTGATAAAGCAACTTTTCCCCCCGAAACCATAACCGGACCCTCCCAAACCAGTATGGCACCCTGAGATGCCAGAAGTAACGGAAGCTGAGGTCAAGGAAGCCCTCTGGAAAACCAGGAACACAGCCCCAGGAAAGGATGCTATCCCATACCTAGTCTGGAAACAGGTAGCTAGAGGAGCGCCACACATCATCAAAGGGATCGTCAATGAAATACTTGGCCACTGGTACCACCTGGACAACCTCAAAGAAGCACTGGGAGTGCTCATACCAAAGCCAGGCAAAGAGGACTATGGACCGGTCAAATCATACAGAGTTATAGCCTTACTCAACACACTCTCAAAAATAGTCGAGAAGGTCGCCCATGATAGACTATACGCCCACGCAATACAAAACAAAATGATATCGCCATACCAATACGGAGACATAAAACAAAGAGGTACTGCAGACGCAGCAAATCAGCTCTTCCATGAGGTGGACTGCCTTCAAAAAGCAGGATTCAAATTAAGCACGGGCTTCTTTGATATCACAGGAGCTTTTGACAACATGGAACAAGCCGAACTCAGGAAAAGACTTGAAAATGGGAACACCCCAGCATACCTTACCAACTGGATACTGTCATTCATGAGCAATAGAACTATGCAAATGATCTTCCCAGGAGCAACAGAAACTCTGCACCAGGTGAAGTCTGGAACCCCGCAAGGCTCGCCAATCTCCCCACTGCTCTTCATCATATACGTCGCCTCACTGCACAACTGCAAGGAACTACAAAGCAAAGGATCCTTCATCGATGATTTCGCAGTCACAGTCTATTCCAGGAATAGGAAAGAAAATAATGGCAAAATCTGAGAAGAATTTGAGCAACTGGAAACCAAGGCAAGACTGATGAAAATAAAATTCTCTGCCCCCAAAACAGACCTAATACACTGGGAAGTACACCATGAGAGCACACCAGAAGATGAGAAACAACTGGTCAAAATAGGAGGAGCACAGACAACGCCCAAAAGGATAGCACGGTACCTAGGATATTTTGCGTCTACTAAGCGCACCCCGCATGCCCACTACGAAATTCGCATCGCACATGCAATGAAACAGTTCACGCTCATCAGAAGAGACAACACAAAGCACAAAGGGCTCACCCCACATAACAGAAGGCGCCTTGTAATGGGAATGCTAATACCGCAAATGACATATGGGGCAACTGTCTTCGAACTAGACTAAACGACAATCAAACTCCTCAACACCCAGTTCAGTAAAATGGCAAGATGGGTAACCAGACACCTTTGCAACATGAACACGTACTAGATAATAGCCCAGGCAAAAATACCCCCACTAGAAATCTGGATCAAGTACCTTAGGGAAAAGTACATCCTAAGAGTGTCGACCGTCACTGACCCAGAACACCCGATCGCGTCAATACTGCTAGACACGTACCCAGCTCTCACCACAAGAAAATCAAAGGACACCTACCATGGTTTCCTGAAAAGGAGAATAGTTGGAAACAAAAAGAAAGGCCTATACATTCAAAAGTGGAACGCCCCCAACATACACAAACCTGGAAGCTCCCCACCAGTCCACGGCGACAAAATCCTGCAAAGCATCCTCCCATACCTGGAAACCGGAATGCGATTCCATGGAGTGGTCAAAGCTAGCGAGGCCACCCCGTGACTATACCCCATGGAAATCTTGGAAGGAAAAATAAAAGAAAAACTAATCGAACGGTGGAAAACAACAATAGCTGAAAAGTCAAGAGATGAGGAAGAAGAGTCCCTTGGCGAAAACCAAATCTTCAAATTACTGATTGAGATTGCAAGCTGGATATTCCAAATGAGGTCCCAGAAATCGCATCTCTCTGCGCACACCTCATGGGGACATAACGACCACCTCTGCACACACTGCCACCAATACTACGAAACCATTCAACATGCGATTCTGGAATGCCCGGCAAGGACAGAAGCGTGCGAAAAATACATACCTAAGCCCTATGACCGGGAAACCATGTTCCGCTTGGAAGAAGAAACAAAACAGATAGCGACGTATATATCGAAAACGAAAACTGGGATACCGACGAGGACCCACACATACGAATACCATATGGCCATACCTGTTTGAACTGTACCTAATAGACCCCCGTCTTGTACCCCGTCCCCAGTACCGCCTAGCCCGTGTTCTACATATGGGCTGTACAGATTTTTCTTGGATTGGAAACCTTTCACGGAGGTAGCTCCGGTTGACGGATCAGCTACCCCCCCTTCTACTTTCATTAGTCCCTCTAGTAGTTTGTCTGACGTGTCGTATTTTCTGGCGGAGGAAGTTGCCCCTTCTTATGGTGATTTGGATTTGACTTTACGGACTCTTTTCCACTTATGTTAGTTTGTTTTTGCGATACTTTTCTGTGTCTTTCGGAGGAGATGTTTTCTTATTACTTCATAGCTTTCCATAGCTGTATGAGGATGTTCTTTTATAGATGGTCGCTTACGCGACCATAAAGAATAAAAATGAATTACCCCCCCCCCTTGTCACTTCATGTTTTTACCCAATCAACCCACAAGGCTAGGAAACCCAAAACAGAACCAAAGAAACACCACAATTGACCTAGCACTCCTGTCGCCAATGGCCACAGAATGGAACGCCGACTGGCAGATCTGCCCGGATGATCACCAAACCAATAGCGACCACGAAGTCATAGCGATCACCCTCTCAAAATCAACTGGAACACAGCACAAAAAGGTCACGCTATACTACTCAAAAGCAGATTGGGACAAAGTAAAAGAAAACCTAGAAAACTGGGAGCCAACGCCCTTCGACATCGACAACATGGATGCCTGGCTTGAAAACAACAAAAACAACCTAATCGCCACTGCAAAAAAGAACAAAGCGCTCCCAATGATAACCATCACCAACAAGTCCAAGGCATGGTGGAACAGCGACCTGGACAAGTCTAAAAAGAAAATGACGTGCGCAAGATATGAAGCAAAAAAAACCGAAACTCAGAAAAAGCACAGGAAAACTACCTGGCCAGTAAAAAGGAGTTTAGAAAGCTCATCCACAGCACCAAAAAAGACCACTGGAACAAGTTCCTCCAAGAAGCCAACCTCAAAGACCTCAGGACAGCACTTCAGTACACGAGGCCAGCCAGAGACTACCCCCTCCCCCTTATAAACAGAGCACAAACCCCTGACCAAAAAGCGCAAGCCTAAATCACTAATTACTTCCCAGAGGAAGCGGAAGGCCCCCTACTACCCCCCCTGGAAACCCCAGACGACACGGAGGACATCTCGCCGGAAGAAGTCAAGTACGCCCTGAGGAACACGTCAAATACAACAGCACCAGGACCAGACAAAATCCAGTACAATCTCTGGAAGAACCTCCAGGAAACAAACAGCACCATCCTCCCAAAACTCCTAAACCCCCTGCTGAAACATGGTGTACACCCAGCTGTTTTCAAAAGAACACTGGGAATAGCAATACCCAAACCAAAAAAGCCCAGCTACTCGGACCCCAACGCATACAGATACATTTTTCTGATCGACACACTCGAAAATACTGGAGAAAATAGTCACCATAAGGCTCTCCCAACATGCAATCAATCACCAGATGATAACAAAAAACCAATACAGAGCCCTCCTCGGGCGCTCGACTATCGACGCGGTAAACGCCCTCAAACAAGACATCTATGATGCAAAAAACAGAGCAAAAAAGGTCACGATCCTGTTTATGGACATCGAGAAAGGTTTCGACTTAGTCAACATCGAAGAACTCCTCAAAATACTCAAAGAAAATAACACCCCCAAATACATCCAGCACTGGGTTGCTTCATTCCTAGCCAACTGACAGTTAGCCTTCCTAGACAGAGGAACCAAGTCAGCATTCAGATCAATAAAAACAGGAGTCCCACAGGGATCCCCCATCTCCCCCCTCCTCTTCAATATATACATGGCACAACTGACCAGAGATAGCGGGGCAGTAAAACTTTACATGTATGTATATGACCTGTGTATTATGGCAGAAAGCGACAGTTATGAAGAGAACGTCAAAAAACTGGAAGAACACTGCAGAGGGGAACTGCAGAGAACACTGGCAAAAATAAAGCTATCACTATCGGAGGGAAAGACAGAACTCCAGCACGTCAGCCTAGGCCAACAAGACCCCAGACCCGACATCGAAATCCAGGGCAAAACCTTCAAACACCAAGAAAAGGTCAAATACCTAGGAATCATCCTCGACCAGAAAGAAAGCGTACTGGCTCACTGCCAACACAGAACCTGAAGTGCATAAGCGGCCATGGCCAGGATCTCACAACTATCTATAGGAGGCAAGGGACTGAACCCAGCCATGGCCCTAAAACTAGTCAAAGCGGTAGTGCTCCCCTCACTCCTTTACAGAGCGGACACCTTCCACCCATACAACGTCACCGAGAAAGCCTACAAAACCCTGGACAGCACAATAGCCGCAGCAACCAAATGGGCATGCGGCATGTTCAGAAGTACCAACAACCGAAAAGCGATCACGGAGGCAAACGTGTGGCCCGCACATCTCCAGGTCATGAGGTACCAAGCCAACTACAGAGCAAGGTTGCTCACCATAGGACCTGAACACCCCATCTACGCAAGACTACCCCCTATGCCGGGAAGGAACAAAAACTGAGCGAAATCCCCGAAAGCGCCTATGTAGAAAGTGGAACCCAAGGGACAACACTCCAGAAAGAGGATGCTACAAATAGATGCAATGATCCACACTATCAAAGAAGACCTGGGAATGAACACCCTATCATCATACCAGCTCCCACCCCCCTCAAAACCATGGCCTATAGACCCAAGAGGCAAACTGAGACTGGAACCTTTCCCGGAGTGCAAAGAAAAAGCAATCTAGGACCATCCCAAAGCTCACCCCCCAGATCAGCTCACCCTCTACACAGACACCTCACAAGTAGGGAAAAACAGTCAAGTCGGGAACACGGCCGTAGCGTACCTAAACAACAAATAGATAGGTGGCAAGTCAAAAACCCTCAGAAGCCAGGTCTACATCTTCGACGGAGAACTAGACGCAATACTCAAAGCCCTTGCACTTGCCCTAAAGCTTAAGAACAAAAAGAACTTCGCCACAGTCAAAGTCTACACCGACAACCAAGCAGCGCTCATAGCCACCACCAACCCCTACCCTAGTCCCACCCAGTATATAGCGGCCAAGATCTTCAGCCTCAACCTCGAACTGGCAAACCAAGGAATTGAGACAACCCTTGCTTGGGTGCCAGCCCACAAAGGAATACCAGGCAACGAGAAAGCTGACCAGATCGCCAAAGCCAAGTCAAAGAAACCCAAACTAAAGAATGAAAAAGGGACCAACAAAGAAAAACGAAGGCTCATCACCAGAAGCAACATCTAGACGAAGACTAAAACAAGACTATGAAAGCTGTTCGAAGAGTTCGCCGGCAAGCCCATCCCAAAAAATAACCCCTACAACGCCCTTGACAAGTACGTCGCCTCAAGAGTGTACCAGTTCAGGACCAGGCACGCGTACATCCCCAACCTCTTACACTACAACCAAGAACAAAACATATGTGTCTGTGGAAAAGAACAGTCCGTCGAACACTACCTTATCCAGTGCAGATCCCGCACGGCCTGGAGACATCTAATGGAAAAGAACACAACTGAGGACCTGCTGTACAAAAACCCTGATCTCTGGACCAAACTCGTGGAATACAGCCTAGGAAGACCACCCGACCCCTAGCTGGAACCCCCGAAGGTAGTGATAGCTGTAAGAGGAGGACCTAGTGAAAACCGGAAGATGGAGAAAACGGAAGGTTAGGTAGACTTGGGCTAGAATGCTGGACGGGATCGCGATTTTTCTTTTTCTGTCTTTTTTCTTTTTCTTATTTTTTCCTTTTTCTTTCTCTTTTTATTTCTCCTTAACTTTTCCTGGCACAAGTAGGCGGAGGACTATCCTGTTTTCTCTGGTTATGTTATTGCTTTTAATGAAGTGTAAATGCCCTGCTGGAGGAAATTAGGATGTAAAATAACAATAATGGGAAAATCATATAAGTCACTTCATGTTTTTACAAGCCTTAGCTGAAAATAACAAGCGAGTGGAAAACCTGCGAGCTGTGATGGAAGAGGGAATGGAGACTTATGGCCCCTCGGTAGTTCATCTTTCTTTCCGCTTTTGTTGTTCCCTTTGTGTAAAAGTTTCGTGAGTTTGACTTGTGTTTTCTCCTTTATCCTTTCTCTTTCCTTTCTCTTTGGTTAGTGTTTCTTGCTTGTACCTCAATTCCTTCTAGTTGTTGTAAGGTTCACCTCGCTGGAGATGGGAAAGGGGTTCCCCGGGCTTTCCTTTTTCCGTTTCGCTTAAAGTTCTTCTGCTCTTTTGACGTACTGGGTTGTCGCTTTTGTGCCGGTCGCGTGTTCGTTTTTGATTTTACTTTCCCCTGCCGCTATTTCCTTTTCACCCTGTCTCTTCTTTAGTTTATTACGTGTTAGTGAGGAGGATTTGGGAACAAACTGTGTATTTTATCTTAGCCGTAGACTGCGCTACCGATATTAGGTCGGCTGTCTTCTACCTCCGTCATAGCTTGACATAGCTGTAAGCAGAGGTTCTTTAGACGACCCCTAGCGGGGTCGTAAAGATAAAATAAAAATGAATTTCCCCCCCTCCCCCCCC
>JABYPW010002534.1:0-11037 GCA_016880775.1 Phymatotrichopsis omnivora | reverse complement strand
AAAAAAATAAAAAAAAAAAAAAAAAAAAAAAAAAAAAAAACACATCTCGATTTTACCGTTGTTATTGTTTTAATTTTGGGTCCTTTGATTACATGCATGTAGCAAACCAGAACATCAACTTTTATAAATCGCCATATATCACTCCCACTTTCTGCAGCCCCACCACCCACGCCCCTTGAACCGATACTAATTTCCCTCAAAAAAGGCCTTACTTGCAAGTAAATTAGTAATCGAATATCCACTTCAAACTACGAGCAAATCTTCTAATCGATCGGACCGTGGAGGTGTGGCGAACTTGCTTGGTGTGACCATGGCTTCATACTTTTGCTCCCCTTATTGCAAGTACCTTTGTACCGCAATCAAGGCAAGGTTCAGGTAATATCTAATTCCGCCAATCCGATGGCATTCAACTTCAAATAAAGTAATCCAATTAACCTTCAATCTGCAGTCCACAGCCCACACCCTTTAGAAAAGAAAAACGAACAAAAAAAAAAAAGTGGGAAATCACCAACATTTTCCTAATAAACCCTTGCATACTCGTTTCCAACCTGCCAAAGGGCAAAAAGGACTAAATTTCAAATTCTTTGACCGCAGCTCAAAGTATAATGTTTCATCTCGTTTTATTGGTCTAGTAATTCTTTTCTCTCTATAGTACGATATGCAGTTATGAAAGAAATATAATTTTTTGTTGTTACGCGGAGTTGCCTTGCTTCCCCGTGATGTCTCGCTTCCCGGTGTTGTACGTTATCTACGTTTCTTTGGGGAATGTTTGTTTCACGTAGTTGGCCCTACCTTCCCTGGCAGGTGTTTTGGGGTCATAGTTTTGTAGAGGCAGAGTTTTTTACTCCATAGCCTTTGCCGCATGCGGATGGTTTATACATGTACTCGAGTGCATGTAGAAATAAATTCAACGGGAGTAAAATGAAAAAATATTTCATTGTCACGTGATTTCATGTGTGTAACGTTTTGGAATATTGCGAAGTTTTCTCACGAAGGTCGTGGGAATTAGATGGAAACATATGGAAGGTTCTTGAGAGAGTCTTTGGATTTTTGTTCTTGCGTTTTGTTTATAAATGGCACTTCTGTTTCTGTTTCCTCTCATTTCTTCTTCTCTCCTTAGTATTTAAATACATTAAAAAAAAATCCTCTATCATCGCTATTTCAACAACCTTCGCCATTTCAACAAGCACCAAACAGTTAATTGGCCGAACGATTTACGCAAATTTTGAAATATCTCCCTTCTTTTTTTTTCTCCCCAGTAATATAAGCCAACTGTCGTGAATCTTCCGGTGGCTGGGTATTTGAAGGATAGAAAGCCACCTCCTTATGATCCTGCATCGAATCATGCTTTACCTCTGTGGTTTCTGGGAGTTCTATAGTTCTGCTTTCATCAATAGAAATTTCCCTAAACCAGGCACCGCAACGGCGACTGTGTCCTTCGATTAGCCAAATTCTTCTGCCTGAGTGGTGATAATGAAACGTATGGCAGAAACAAACCGATACTTCGGGTGAGTTGTAGCTAGAAAACGGTAGTTATAAGAGAAGAAAACGGCCGAAGCGATTTTTTGCTGCACATCTCTGCAACGCACTAGAAAAATTTCGTGCACGTTATGAGGAAATCTTACTCACCATATGATGCCACCAGAAATAGCAGTTACCAAAGTATTAATGAATCGACATGTAGAACGCGGACATTGGTATTCTTCCAAGTCACGATATATCCAGAGGAGAAATCCCATTGCAAGAGCTATGCCAGGACGCACAATCATTTCCCAGTTCTCCGAGCCAATTTCGTTGTCTTCGCCATGACATTCAATGTAGAATTTGCCCTGCCGTACACATTGCTCCCCTATTTTTCCTCGGAAGTAAAGTCTCAAAAATTCGGAGAATCGCTTCAAAATTAGCAATATAATGTAATGGTAGGGGAGGACAGCATTCCAATTACCTCGTGGGTTGAGCAAATCTCGGCTGGTATTGGAATCTTTGATCCAAAAGCGTCCAAAAGGATCACCGGTTTCGAGTCGGTTTGCCATCCATATCCTAGCTCTTCAACTGGCCGTCTGATCATATGGTGCCCGATCTGTTCTTTGATGAGCGATAATTGCTTCTGGTGTTCATCTTGCTGGCTTTCGAGTAACTTTGTTGACTTGCTAAAATATCAGATTAGAACTAGACAGTAACAACTTGGAATCTCTTGGTTTTATGTGATCGGAGAGACATACAATCCCGACGTGACAAAGATGCAAGTGATGTCTTGCCGGTAAGAAATTAGAGCTATCCGGAGCTCTGTCATGTAACCCGCCTTGGATAAAGCCCACCCAACGTTACGGACGTTGACCGTAAACACTCTTGCAATGTTTACCCACACTCCAAAGCCATGAGTCTGCTCATCTCCTCGATACTTTGTTGTAACTTTGTCAAAGTGTTCCAGCGCCTCTCGACATCTCGCAACGACCAGCCGCAACACCTTTTCCGCCGATGGCTCTAGTTTCGTTGGATAATGTGGATTCAAAAATTTGCACACTTCCATCAAGTAAAGTTTAAAAATCTCGCACTCTTGGAAAAGGTCGCCATATTCTTGCGAAGTGCTGGTGTTATCGCTTAAGGCCATCGCAATTTTTGTGACAAGCTGGGCAAGAGCGATAATGTCGCCCACGGCGTTGCAGGTAATAAGGGGCATGATTTCAGTTGATCTAAATGTAGTGGACTCCGATAGAACGCAAGAGAGAGATGCTATAACATTTTCTCTGCGGTGAACCAACAAAACCGCCAAACAATCAAGTGAGAGGTGGTGTGGACTTGTAGCAACGCCCCGTCTCTTTAATCTTCGCTACTCCTACCACATTGAGGAGAGGATGAGCAGTTTCGGTCGAATGGGGGGGTCAAACCAGATTGTTACGTGATAACTTGAAGTTCTATACCGTTCCGAATACAAGGATGTCATCATACGCTCGGTGACGTTTTCACACCAAAGGTATTCTTACAACAGTAACTGAGAAAACAGATTGATTGCGAATTGGACACTAATCATTTTTTTTTTGAAAAATCTCACCCTTAATGCCCGAATCCAACGTCAATCTTCTCGTACCTTCCCTCCCTAGTGCTCACTTTAGTGTCTTGGAAGTTTCAGGCATGGTAAGCGAGGGATGCTAGCATATTTCTAGATTCTTCCTTCCGGTCTTAGACTTACTAATCTGATGGAGAATCCTTCTCGTTCCCAGCATCTTCCTTCCCACCTCTAAGGGGTCCGGAGATTGGTGATCAGACGCATCCCCCGGCGTGTGATAACGAAAGTGAAGTGAATGCATCACAAAATTCAACCCGAGGCATCTTAAGTGGAAATGAATCATTTTACCTTATTCGTGGCGTTTTAGGTACATTTCCCACGCACGGCTCCTCAATAAAGTAATATGTTTTTCACTTCTTATTTCAAAACACCGAGTGTTAGTTTTCCACCATAACGTAGGTCACGGGAAGCGAGAAATCGGGCATGGTAAGCAAGGGATGCTAGCATATTTCTAGATTCTTCCTTCTGGTCTTAGACTTACTAATCTGGTGGAGAGTCCTTCTCGTTCCCAGCATCTTCCTTCCCACCTCTAAGGGGTCCGGAGATTGGTGATCAGACGCATCCCCCAACATGTGATAACAAAAGTGAAATAAATGCATCACAAAATTCACCCCGAGGCATCTTAGGTGGAAATGAATTATTTTACCTTATTCGAGGCGTTTTAGGTACATTTCTCACACATGGCTCCTCATTAAAGTAATGTGTTTTTCACTTCTTATTTCAAAACGCCGAGTGTTAGTTTTCTACCATAACGTAGGTCACGGGAAGCGAGACGTCACCGGGAAGCGAGATAAACTTAGTCAGCACAAAGCGAGCAATTATTACTACATGTACTATATAACGCATTCGGTTTGTACCTAATAACAAATACAACGGAAGATAAAAAAAAAAAAAAAAAAAATACAGCGCACATTTGAAATAAAATCCTTAAAAAAATGGAAAGAGGAGAGGAAAATAAATAGCAAAAAACATTCTCATAAGTACTTCGGTATCTAATAGGACCATTCAAAAAACCTATCACCGCACAACATGACGCAGAAGTCGCCAAAAAAAAATTGTTTCACTCATGTTCAGGATGGAGAACAAGAAACTCCAAAGTAGCGATAATGAAAATAAAATACATCTAACATGACTTAAGAAACCGCACGCAATACATGACGATGCCAGTTCGC
This sequence comes from Phymatotrichopsis omnivora, assembly GCA_016880775.1. Classification (NCBI taxonomy): domain Eukaryota; kingdom Fungi; phylum Ascomycota; class Pezizomycetes; order Pezizales; family Rhizinaceae; genus Phymatotrichopsis; species Phymatotrichopsis omnivora. The sequence goes on along the minus strand of JABYPW010002534.1, from coordinate 6,798 downwards.
AATCCGAGTGATAAAAAAAATGAAAAAAGTAAAATAAAATAAAAAGATGAAAAGCAAAAAACAGTGAAAGATTTCATTCCAAACTCAATCTTTTTGCTGAAATTCGAGATACTAAGTTAATCCCTCCTAAAAAAAAAAAAAAAAAAACCGAATTTTTCGTATTCAAAATCCTTGACTGCGAACCCCGTCAACCGAACAGCAGCGCCCGCTTATTATAAAGAATCAGTTTCTCTTCAACCTCCCTTAAATGCTTCTTCATCTGTACTGTTGAAGAATGACGATTTCTTGAAACGTTCCTCCCACCTAAAGCCCGCCTAAAACATTTCCGCGCGTCGAGGTAGCATCGGGGTTAACCTATCGACTGCTCCCAGTGCTTGCGGGTGATTATCACCGTGAGAGTTCCGAAGGTCCGCAAGTGTCTGTCTATAAATTTGTAAATCGTCATCGTCATCTCGGCTACGAATTATACATCCCCCCTAATCCAATAAGCCCATGGGAAGTTTGGAACAACCACCTCAAGATCCACCTCGAACAATTCTCCCACATGGTCCAAGGCCTTATTGCGCAGCTCGTCCGCTTCGACGTAGCGTCTTGATAGCAAAATACCAGAACCAAACCATTGATTGCATCAAGGGTCGAATAATGTTCCATACCAATCGTTTCCTTGAATCCAATGTATGCTCGTTGGAACCAATCCAGGCCCTTACCGTTGTTACCTTTTCGGTAGTATAGCTCTGCCATGTTACTGATGCTTCAAACGTCGCGAGATGGTCTTTGCCCATAAAAATCTCAAATCCGGTCAAGGCGCGTTGGCATAACTTTAGTCCTTCCTCAAGACGCTCTTCCTCAAGGCGCTTTTCGACGTCATATAACTTGGACATATTTCCGCACGGTGTATAGCGTAGGAAAATGGTTTTTGCCCAATGCTTTTTCATAACCAACCAATGCCTGCCCCAACAATTCCGGGGCCTCGCTGTAACGGCCTTGGGAGCTCAATTACAAGACGACAACATTGCTGTAAATATCGTCCAGCGTCGTTCGATGAGTTACCGTTTTGTCGAACTCCATTTTTTGGGTGCTAGTTTCCGCCGCTAGTATCCCAATTTGATGGGGCCGGCTCGCTGTCGTGGGAGACCGGGGCTCGGGCATATGAGACATCGCCACCTCCCACACCTTTATTTCCGAGTGGTGATGCATCCCAAGGTGTCGCACACCCTACGTATGATGTGTTTTCTGCCGATATGCCCTACCTATTAGAAGTAATCTCTAGCATCAAATGAAACCCTTCTAAAGACCCACATATCAGGGAAGATTGGTCTTTAATCAACATGTCGTTTCGTTTCTTGCATCTGTGAGGCTCCACCATGCCGACCCATTGGCCCTTGGAGGTAGAGGCTGCTTTTTCCCCTTCAGGTGGTCGCTTATTCTGCAAATCTGCCTTGCCCTTCTTCTTTCCGTTTCTAACATTTTTTTCGTTTCCCCCAACGTGTAATCTGGCGCCCGTTCTGACCTTCACTATATAGATGTATCCGATGAGCGGTTTTACTCAAAATAAAAACCCGAAGGACTAGCACCCGTTACGAAAACATACTTTGCATGAAAACTATGCTTAGTCGCCATAATCTTTCTTACGTTCTCCAGCGTACGGTCTTCATCGACATACAGTCGCTTAAATGTCTCACGCAAGTGATCCTTCCACTCTTCGGCATTTAAGCACACGGGTTCTGAAGTTGCTTTTCCAATTCCATGCCCTCCCTTTTCGTAGGTGTGCAAACACAGTCAATCAAAGCGTGAAAATCTTGGTGGCTATGTACATGTACATGTATATCTCCTCGAGTACAGCAGTGGAACGGAGTGGAGTTAGCTAAAGCAAGTGGGACAGAAGAGCGCGGTATGGTAGACACGCTGCGGGGGCAAAGAAGACGGTTTCCAAGATGATAATCCGTCCATTATAAACGTCATCATCGCAATTCTGGATTCAACGTTAGCATTTTGCGGATTACCCAAACAAAAGTATGCTACAGAGGTATCGACAAGGGCGGAGCAATGCCAAGACAAGGTCGCTGTCGCGATATGCAAGAGCTTAGCTTCCGAAGCAAATGGAGAGCTATTACGCACTGGCAGGCGGGAAGGGGGAAGGCTCTGAGTTGGTTGAAATTTTCGAGAATTGGTTGTTATTTTATTTTACTTTATTTTTTGCTAATATGTTGGCCCGTCGCTATGCGACGTACTTGACAAGTCTTGGCGCTGAGAGTTCGCCGCATCTTTTTAACCCCCAGTATTATACATGTACTATAGAGTTATGGAAGTAAATGTCCGGATGCTTAGTCAGCAGCACTTTGCGGTGGCTTCGTAACGACTCCACTTCGAATCCCCCTTTTCGTGTAAATTTGTAAATCGTGAAAATTATTACCTACAATGTTGTTTTTTTTTTTAAAAAAAAAAAATTAAGATGCCTCCATCTCAAAACAAAAAATAAAAAAAAAAATTCTTGAGTCAAAAGCCGAACCCAAACCTACACGCAAATCCAAACCGAAACCGAAAGCAAAGCACCGGGGCACCACACCAGCTGGGCATGGTACGGTGATTACGCTCTAAGGTGAAGGTTATTCCGTCGTGGAGATGGCCGCGAAACTCCTAATTCCAAAATCCGCCTGTTCCGATACACGTGCTCGATACCAAGACTGCAATTCTTGTGAAGTAAAATCCCATACACTGTGAACGCCCCCGGTCCGGCGGCCGAGAAAAAGGTTGGTGATAGGTTGAAGAGATACCTAGTCCACTTAGCTTGGATGCAACGGCTTAGCTAGTAATCCCTAGCCCTTCTAGGCAACCTTTATAACCTTCCTGCACCGTTGCGTCCGAGCTAGGTGGGCTAGGTATCTCTACTCCCTAGCAGTAACCTTTTCTGGGCAGCGGGACGGGGGGCATTCGTAGTGTATGGGATTTTACTTTCAAGAGGAAGGAAGTCTTAGTCTCGGTGACATACTGTATATCGGAACAGGCGGATTTTGAAATTCCAGTTTTCTCCGCTATTTTTGCAAAGGAATATCCTTCACCTTGGAATGTAATCACCGTGCCATGTTCAGTTACTGTGGTTTCTCAGCGCTATGTTTTGGGTTTGGTTTTAGATTTGTTTTTAGGTATAAGTTCAACTTTGGACTCAAGGTTTATTTTTTTTTATTTTTTTTTTATTTTTTTCAGATAAAGGCATTTTAAATTTTTTTTTTTTTTTCAAACGTTATAGATTTTCACAGTTTACAAATTTACAGGAAAGCGGGAACGTACGAAATAAAGGCGTTGCGAAGTGACCGCAAAGCGCTGCTTACTAAGTATCCAGACAGGAGACTGGGTGCGGGACAGTTCCAAGGTGTCCGTTAGCGAAAGAGAAACACCGTTTTTATTTTTCACTAGGGTGGTGTTTGCTCCACCCGGGTGTGGGGTGTGAGTCCGATCGCAGCTGCGCCTCCACGCGTAGGTTCCAACCGATTTCCAAGCATCTAATCGGTGCTCTTCACTGCACCGTCTGCTTTTGGATCCACAGCCAATAGCAGCAGCAGCGGAAGCGGGCGGAACTGCTGGCCTGCTCAAGAATAGTGCCTGACACGATAAACCAGCACCCAGTTATCTCCTCCCATACAAATTTCAAAGTTACGTTTAGCCCCAAAACTAAATATTTTCCAAATTCGCTTCTGTAAAACTGGTCCTTACCTCATTAAGAATAAAATAGTTTTACAGAACGGGTTTTTTTAATTTGATGTGTTGCTGGTGGCGGACATCCTTCGCGAGGGGCGGTTCTTTTGGTCTTTGGCGGGTGCTGGTTGTTTTATCGTGTCGAGAGTACAAGCAAGCGAGCAGCGGCGGTATCGGTAGCGGCAGGCAGCGTTCCTCCCATCCCGCCGTCGTAGTCTTCACAACTCCACTAACACGGCGCACACTCCGCGCGGACTGTTACGCCCCAGTCCATTCTCGCCTGCTTACGCAACGACCGCTGCTCTTTCCCCGCTCGCCTCCCTGGCCGCTGGTCCCTTTTTCAGTCCCGTGAAAAACATCCTAGGGGTGGAAGGAAGGTCTAACGTACATACTGCGGCGGATCTTGCCAAGTGGGGTTCCTGCAGCGCCAATCATAGCACAAGCACAAGGAGATATATACCGGTAGCCATGGTGCCTTCCCTCCCTCACTCGATCTCGCTCACTCACTCTGCGACTGCTCGGGGTGCCCTCCCTTTCTTTTCTTTTTCCCCCTTGTGCATGTTTACTTTTTTTTTTTTTTTTTACTTTTTCTGTAACCGGTCATCTCGTTTCGTTTTGCTGGACCCGTCTATTTTTCGGTGCTGCTGCTAGGGAAAGCTATCCCGATTTACTTTTACTTTTACTTTTACGTCTAAGTCTAGGTTAACGACTCTTTTTTTTTTTTTTTTTCCGCCTGTACCCCTCGCTCTTCATTTCTTGGGACCGCAGCCCTCCCGATTAGCCTACGCGACCCCACATCCTCTCGTTCAAGCGGCTCACACTCTGTGCAAGCGCCGGCTTTCACATTCCGCTGCGCCACAACCCGACACTATCGGATCCATGAGGAGCAAAGCATATAAATATGGCGTCCACGAACGGTAATCACGATACCTAGGGCACAGAAGCATCGGCTCCTCTCCAACCTCCTCCTCCTCTTCTATGTACTTATACAGTACATTGTTGTATATAGGCAACCGACAGAACGCTGACTAACTCTGGTGTAACCACCACAAAGTGTAATAATTACGAGCCTAATACAGTACACCCTCGCTTACAATCTATTTCCCTTTTTAAACACTAGTACACCCTCGCTATAATAAATTCTCGGTCCCAACAAAAAATTAGGTGAGTAAAAGGGGAAGTCCCGTCACGAGGAATTCCTGAAGCGCTGCCTATAGAAATCCTTATGACGAGAGCAAGCATCTATACTATGATTGGCTGCATTTTAAGACTAGAATTACCCACTCATTGCTGTAGACGTGCTTTTTCACCACTCTTATAGATTCCCGACCGTGATTTCCATCGGATTTCCATCAGACAGCTGCTCGAAATGCCTTCCAATTTTCAGACAAAGGCGACGATAAAGAGGAAGAAATGCCAAAAGTGCCACACAATGATGCATTGCAGGAGCTTGAGGTATTGCGGCTGTATGAGATGCAGCAGGTTGATGGGCGTAAAGGAGCAGTGTGGATAGAGTAGGAAATGAAAATGTTTAGATCCGACAACTGGAAAAGAGGTTGAAAGCGCAATAGACTGTTTTGGACGCTTTTTACGGACACCGTGAGTCAGATGCATGAGAATAGGGTATAGATAGTATTGCGTGTGGTAGAAGGAATTTTGTTTCTGGTTTACTTACTACGGGGTTTGTGCTTGGTAAGCATCTGTTTCTCTCGTTATAAGGAAATTCTTATTAGAAGGATATAAAATCTCGGTCCCGACCATTTCCTTATAATGAGAGTTTACTGTGGGGTATAAGGAGCTTAGAAATATGCGCATATTGTGTGGGAGTTGTGTTGCGTAGCTGAAAAAGCAAGTCGCGTTATTGGCGAATCCACACTAAAGCACGATCATGCCCATCGCGGGCACGGCGATAGCCGCCGAAAGCCCGGGAAAACGTATATTTTTGACATTTCCTCCGGGATTCGCCTCGCCATTGTAAATTTCTCAAATATGTGGTTTGAACTTCAGGTTTTTGCAAGGAGTTGATACGCTGTCGACCCTGACCCCTTTGGTCCGCGCGTCACGGTGGGGTGCATATAGATACATGATTTTACCTTAAACGCTTCCATACCTGACTCCAAAAGGCCATTCAAGCCAAAATAAACCTCTAAATTTTACCATGGTTACTCTTTTGACCCAGATCTTTTGACTACACGCATGTAGCAAACCAGAACACCAACATTTTTAAATCACCATATATCACTCGCACAAACGTTCCCTTCCATCGATACTAATTTGCCTCACGAAAGGCCTTATTTGCTGCTAGAGCAGTAATCAAATTATATCCAGTCCAAATCACGAACAAGTTATCTAATCGATTGGAGGTGGAAGTGCGGCGAATTAGCTTAGTATGACCGTAGCTTCGTACCTTTGCTCACTATTACATGTACATTGTACGTACATGTACCATTGTACCACAATCAAAGTAGGGTTCACATAATATCTAATTCCGCCAATCCAAACGCACTCAACTTTGAATAACATAACCCGATAAACCTTCTGCCTACAATTCACAACATATATCCTTCAGAAAAGAAAAAACGAACTAAGAAAATGGGGAAGAAACCACTGCATATTCTTGTCTAACCTGCCAAAGGACAAAACGGGCTGAATTTCCGGGTTTTTTTTTTGCCGCAGCTCAAAACAGAGTACATTCTTAAAAAAATGGAAAAAGGAGAGAGGGGGGGGGGGGAAAAAAAAATATGAAAAACATTCCCATAGGGACTTCGGCATCCAATAGGATCCTTCAAAAACCTAGCACCTCATAACATGACCCAGAAATCGCCAAAAACACTGTCTCACCCATGCCTAAGTAGGCCGAAGAAGAAGAAAAAGGAAACTTCGTAGTAACGATAATGAAAAGAAAATACATCTGACATGACTTAAGAAGCCACACTCAATACATGACGATGCCGATACAGAATCCGAGTGATAAAAACACGAAAAATGTTGAAAGAAGTAAAATAAAATAAAAAGACCAAAATTAAGGTACAGAAAAGAGATTTTATTCCAAACTTACTTCTTTTTTTCTGAACTTCGGGATACCGATCACCCACCCACCCCAAA
>JABYPW010002533.1:0-11047 GCA_016880775.1 Phymatotrichopsis omnivora | reverse complement strand
GGGGGAGGGGGGGTAATATATTTTTATTCTTATAACCTAAAGGGTCATATAAAGAATATCCTCTTATAACTATTATAAGCTATAGAGTAATAAGAAACTATCTCCTCCAAAAATAGAAAAGTAGTACAAAATAAGATAATATAAATGAAAATGAGTTCACAAAGTCACTTCCAAATCATTAAATAGTGGGGTAACCTCCTCATTGAGAAAATCTGAAAAATGAGAATAAGGTGAAAAACAGAGAGGGGTATATCTGATCCATCATATGGAGCTATATCTGTAGAAGGTCTCTAATCTAGAAAATGGTTAAATGGCCTATATAAGGAATATATACTATGTAGAGGGGGAGAATGGGTACATGATAGGGGTCTTATAGGCATAGAATAAACTGGTATAGCCACCTAGAACTTGTAATAGTGCATTTGGGTCAGGAGCCTAGTCCTGGTTTTTAATATGTATATTGCAATTTGTCTTATCTTTTCCTCTAACTAGAATAGCTTTTCCAGTTCCCTTAGCTTCAGGATGTGTTTAGCTCTTTCTTCGACTCTAGCTAGGTATTCCAATATAGGATACTGGATTGTTTTGTAATACTGATGGCAGTGTGTGTATAGATGGTCATTAGGTCCCCATGGTATGCTTATTAATAGGTGTGATATATGCAATCTCATCTGGAAGATGTGACTTACAATTTCCATCAGGAGTTCGAATTTTTTGTTTTTGCTTAATGATACTTCCTCATTATCTCTTGACTTTGCAGCCTTCAGCTCTTTCTACCGTTGGATCATTTGGTCTTGTATCTATTATTGGAGTATCTGGGTCAAGTATAGTAATTGTCTGGTATCCCCATCTTAGATCACTCCATAGAATCGTTGTCCTGTCTATAGGTAAGGGATGATATGCCTAAGCACTGTCAATATGCACTAGTAGTGAACCTGCTAGTTTGTGTATGTTTGTTGCATTCTATTTCTGGACTTACATCTATTTCTCCTTATTAGTTACCATTCATTTGAGCTTCATCCTATGTATATCTCTGGCTTTACTTAGCACTGCAAGGGGGTATAATTTTGGAATTGTTTCTATGATAGGGTGGTCCAGGTCCAGTATGCTGCATATCCTTAGTGCATACTTATCCTATTTATATATGATCCATACTTGTGGTGGTGGTATCTTAGCCTGTGCTAGTACTTAGTATATGTTAGTGTTCCTATGGTGTCTAGTAATCTATCTAGCTATTCATAGTAAATGCATCATGAGCATGTTCAAGCTCCCTTGGTTGGGTTCAAAAACTGTTACTCTATACATCATCTAGGGTATAAGTATTAGCATTACTAGCTATCTTTAGTTATGAGGGTTAAGTCCTTTGTAGATAGTGTTATCTTTTTTCAGGACATAGAATTACTTGGCTACCTTTATTATGCAAACCTGGAAGTACTTGTGGGGGGCTTGTTTGGGTGATGTGAAATAATCTATATACTGTGCTATTTGCTTAGGTTTGACCCAGGTACCTCCAATGTCTATTGGCTGGAAATCTTCCTCTGGTATTTTTTTGTGCTGTATTTCCCAGTGTATAATATCTATTTTAGGGGGGAGAACTTGACTTTCTTTGGCTTGGCTATTTTAGTCAGGTTTTAGAACTGTCTTAATAGCTTTATTCAATTCATTTTCCTTGTCTTTGAGTACACTATTTTTACAAAGTCATCGATAAAGGATCCTCTATTCTAGGGTTCTTGGGTTCAGTGAAGTAGGGTAATATAGATGACTAATAGGAGGGGGGAGATTGGGGATCATTGTAGTACCCCTGAGTAAACTTGGTATAGGGTATTGGTGGCTCCTATATATAACATCTGTAATGTCCTGCTGCTCATAAATGATAGTATCTAGTTGACTAGGTATTCCAGTGTATTCCTACTTTCTAGTCTTTCTTGTAGTTCTGCTTATTCTATATTATCAAAGGCCCTAGATATATTGAAGAAAACTGTCATAACCTTGTATCCTACTTTCTGTAGGTAGTCAACTTCATGGAAGAGTCTATTCGTAGTGTCTGCTATACCTCATTATTTGATTGCTCCATACTAGTATTTTTAGATCATTCCCTTAGCGATGATGTGTTTGTATAGTCTATCATGCATAACCTTTTTAACTATCTTCAAGAGTGTATTGAGTAGCACAATAACTTAGTATTGTTACAAATACTGATTTTATAGTAGTATTACATAAAATATGAAATAGCCATACCTAATAGTCATATAAGGCTTACATGAGTTCACATAGTATGGTATAGTATAATAGAGGCTTTGACAAACTTGTTTAAAGTCAACCTAATAGTTATGGCATGATCAGCTATAGAGGCAATATACAAGTCTTATTAAAGATCGAATAGGATGTTAAACATATAATGATCGTAGGTAATCTCTACCAAGTCTATGATCAGTGTTCAGCATAATTGTGCTACCTTATAAGTAACCTAAAAGAGTCACTTACATGAAATTGCTGCTATAAGGTTCTAATAATGTCATTCCTTATCTAACTAGATGTGTTACAGATGACTGTACTAAGTAGTCTACCCAGGTACTAGGATATGCGAGGAACTTGTTCCAGGTTAATGAGAAGGTATGTCAGAACCTATGATCATCTCATGAGCCATAGTACCACATAATGAGTATTGTCACCACTTAGCCCTAGCTAAGTGAGGTGAGGTGTTGATAACACAACATGCATGAGATTGGATATATGCAATCGATAACATAACTTGTCACCTTGATCTCATCATGATATGCTAATCAGTTACATCATTAGAGGGCAGGACCTGAAGAGTTTCCCCTCTAAAGGTCCTAAACAATCATACCAAACCTTTCTTCAATTCTCTAATTGTGAAACTGATCTCCTTCTAGGGAATTGTGAAAGAGTATGGGAATCTTGATGGAATGTTTTGATGGGGTTCATTTCCTTTGTAAAAGTTTCTCTATAGCTTCTTAGTTGGAAATGGGTATTTAAGAGGGAGTAGATGAGTAATGTGTTTTTGTTTCTTCTTCTTCTCTCTCTAGCTATTATCTCAAGTCTTGTACCATCTTTTAGCCTTAAGAATATATTTTGCTTTTCTTTGATAAATTCTCTATAATCTCTCGACTCTGTAATAAAGGTAGAAAACACAAGCAGTTCTAACTTGCCAGTTAAGATATCTGAGTTCACTCAGTCAGACCCTCTTGTAAAGCTTCTTGTACCTATACCTACATCTACATCCTTAATGAGTCTTCTATCACACTTTAGACTTCATTACCGAATAACCTCCCTCTAAAGGCTATACCAGAATTTGGGAAATAGTGGACCAATTCTCAAAAATGGTACACTTCACCCCCCTTGCCACAAATATAAACTTGAAGGATCTACCTAACACATTAGTCACTACTATCTAGAAACACCATGGGGTCCTAAGGAATATAGTTTTGGACAGGGACCCAAGTTCCAAGTGTAGTAGGAAAAACCCTTAACCACATTAGGAGTTAAACTATCCTGCTCCATAGTGGCCCACTGTTAACGGTGCGTATCTCTTGAGGTATATAGGCTCGGTAAAACACAAGTAGGTACGAAGCTATAAGTATTACTGAGTGAACTCAGATATCTCAACTTATTCTTCTCAACTAAACAAGCGTTTTCCTACGTCTACTAGAGATGAGAATGGAAAGATAATAAGTCGCAAAGATAAGGCGAAATATATTCTTAAGACTCGAAGCTAGTCTCGAAGCTAAGGAAGAAAGGAAGGAAAGACAAAGGAGCGTCCAACAGCCCGCATATTTATACCAATTCTAACCTAAGAAATGACTCATAGATGACTAAGGAAATAGAAGGAAATAGAACCCCGCAGAACATCCATGACTAACGTATCGATCACTAATCCAATTCTTGCGTAGCCTAGAAGAGTCCGGATCACAGAACAGGCTAAGATTAGCAATGTATGAGCAACGGATCGCCATGACCTCTGACGTGTCATGTCCTCTTGCGATGACTGGCTCGATCGGTCAGGCCGCCCATTCCACAAGGGTGACTAAGTCCTTGCCCGACGTGCCGGTATTCCGATCACATGTTCCGGATGGGTATTGTGGCTAGTTTGTCAGACTGCACCACTACACCAGAGCCGTACTTATGTAAGACCAATAAGGCAGAGCCACACGAGATAGGCAGGGCCTGGTAGCTGTGATGGGTATAACACTTACTGGGTGCATTTTGGGTACTAGTCTATCATCGCGCAAGTCCGTGGTACCTTGGAACTGTAACACTACGCCCCTTCTAAGGCGCAATGCCCTCATTGCGCATAAGATGTTAGCCAATCTGCTAAATTCAAGTCGCTCTGACACCCTCGAGGATTTCGGGTGAATCTGCGAAAAGGACAGTCCACACTCCGTACTGATGTTATCTCTGGGTGCGTCTGCCTGTGCAACCTACTCGTTTTTCTTGCGAGTTTCAGTTGACATAGAGTGGGAAGGGGAATCATCCTACCTATCCTACTCTTCTTCGCTTTGCGGGTGGAGCCTCCTCAGGCCTTTTCGCATTTGCTTCGGCGTGCGGGTTCGTGGTTCGGAAATCAGCAAGTTGGTCGATAGGTTCCCCGTTGACTTGTAAGTTCTCCAGTACCTCCCAAGTAGCTTCCGCTTCCGAATATCCTTCCCAGAGTACATAATACTCTAGCCGTTTCCCTTTCCTGTTGTACCGGCACTTGGTGATTTCTTTGACAAAGTATGCCGGGACACCGTCATCATCTTGAGGAGCCGGAGGTGGTGCCCTAGGGTATTGTTCTGAGGTTTTGTAGGGTTCCAGCTGTGAGACGTGAAAGACAGGATGTATTTTCTAGGAGAAGGGAAGTCTGAGTTTGTACGCTCTCGGGCCGACCTTAGAAATAACTTGGAAGGGGCCTGCGTACTTGGCATCGAGTTTCTTGGAGTTTTTCTGGGTTGGAAGATTGTCTTTTCGGAGTAGGACGAAGTTGCCAGGTTCTTGTTCCGGGAAAGCCACATGTTTCTTGTCGTACCACTGGACCGTGCGTTTCTGGACAGTGAGGAGTCTTTGTCTAATGTCCTGCCAGTTTGCTTCAAGGGTTTCTGATCCGCGGTAGAACTTAAGGGTGCTGACTGCATCCGGAGACGGGTGATACCCATAGTTGGCGAAAAAGGGAGTTTGGTTCGTGCTGGAGGAGACCGAATTGTTGTAAGCAAATTCGGCCAAGGGGAGAAGGAGGGACCAATTTGACTGATCGAACGTGACATAGTTTCGAAGGTAGGCTTCCAAGATCTGGTTGAGGCGCTCGGTTTGTCCATCCGTTTGGGGGTGATTCGCCGTGGACATGGAGAGTTGGACTTTGAGGTTCTCTATGGCAATTTTCCACCAAGCTTGGAACTTGGGGTCCCGGTCGCTCACTATGTTGGATGGGAGGCCATGGTGTTTCCAGATCTGGGTGATGAACACTGACGCCAATTCCTTCGAGTCGACGTTTTGACGAAGAGGTATGAAGTGCGCCATCTTCGTGAACCGATCAACTATAACCCAAATTTGAGTATAGCCATCTGAGGAGGGAAGGTCGGTGATAAAATCCATGGAGATACTCTCCCACGGCTTATAAGGGACTTCCAAGGGTAGGAGCTGCCCGTAGGTCTTATGTCTCCTTACCTTGTTCAATTGACACTGGTCACAGGACAAGACGTATTGTACAATATCCTTTCTGAGCGTAGGCCAGTAGAAGTCCCGGGTGACCAATTCAAACATTTTGTCTCTTCCAATATGGCCAGCCGTGGGGTGATCATGCCTGGAATCAAGGACCTTAGTGCGAAGAGAAGAGGGGACAAACCACAAGTTGTTGAACGTTAGCAGGCCATCTCGCACCTCATAGTTAGGAGGCACTCTGCTCATCAACTCCTGGGTTTCAGGGTCCTTAGCCGATTCCATTCGTAATTCCTGTATGAACTCGGGCTTGAACATGTAATTAGCTCGTTCAGAGGCCGCAATGTATTGTCCACGTTTGAGGAACAGAACTTCGGGTTCAGGTGCCCCCTCCGTAGGGGCGTGGTCTCCACGCCTAGACAGGGTATCTGCCTTGGTGTTTTTAGTCCCAGGGCGATATACGATCTTGTAGTCGATGCTCCCGAGCTTCTCCATCCACCTAGTTTAGCGCCGAGATAATACTCTGGTGGTCGCGAAATACTCCAGATTCTTGTGGTCGGTAAGGACAAGGACCGGGTGTTTGGCTCCTTCACACCAATGTCTCCACTGATAATGAAGACAATCCACTATTGCTAACATCTCCTTATCGTAGATCTCATAGTTCATCTCTGCAGGTAGCATTTTGCGAGAGTGAAAAGCTATGGGATGTAAGGCATCAGTTTGGTGCGAGAGAACACCGCCAATGGCGAAGTCGCTCGCATCAGTCTCTGCCACTAGGGGTAAGGAGGAGTTGTAGTGGGTGAGGATTGGTGCTGAGGTAAAGGAGTTCTTGAGGAAATCGAAGGCCTGCTGTTGCTTAAGCCCCCAGGTCCATGGAGTTTTGTCCTTGGTGAGGTCCGTCAAGGGTGCCGCCTTCTTCGAGAAGTTGAGAATGAAGATGCGGTAAAAGTTAGCAAATCCCAAGAACGAACGAACATCTGTGACCGTTTTTGGAGCAGGCCAGTCCTTTATCGTAGCTACCTTATCTTCAGCCATGGAGATTCCGTCGGCGGAAATGATGAACCCTAGGAACTCAACGCTGTGGACTGCCCAGACGCACTTCGTTGGCTTCAGAGCTAACTGGTGCTGGTCCAAACGCTTCAGAACTTCACGGACTAGCCGATCGTGTTCCTCAACCGTCTCAGCGTAGATGAGGATGTCATCTTGATAGATGATAACACCCAGATCCAAAAGGTCTCGGAAAATGGTATTCATCATTTCCTGGAACACTGCGGGAGCATTGCAGAGTCCAAAGGGCATCACTAGGTATTCGAATTGCCCATACCGAGTTCGGAACGCAGTTTTCCATTCATGGCCTTTCGCAATTCGGATGAGGTTGTAGCCATTTTTCAAGTCCAGTTTAGTGAACCATTTGGCTTTGCCGATGCGATCTCGTAGTTCTCCCATAAGGGGGAGAGGGTAGCGATTTTGAATGAGGACTTTATTTAGGCCGCGATAGTCCACACAAAGGCGCAGGGAACTGTCTGCCTTCTTGACAAACAGGATGGGTGCCCCAGCTGGAGACTTGGAGGGCTAGATCTTTCCTTCTTTTAGCATTCGGTCCAGATACTCCCTGAGCGCTTGAAGCTCAGTTTCTGACAGCTTGTATATGGGGCCCCAAGGCGGAGACGTCCCTTCTTTCATATCCAAACGACAGTCCCAAGGTCGGTGCGGGGGTAGTTGCGATGCCAACCTTTCAGAGAAGACCGCGGGATAGAGTTGTTCCCACTTCTCAGGTTTTGCCGGAGAAGGGTCGGAGGAGGAGGATCGGATAAAGACTTCCGCGAATTCATGCACAGGAAGCCTTGTCATAGCGGAGCACCACCTCCGCGTTTCTGCCATGCTGATTGGGGTATCCACCCACCCCAAGAGACCAGAGCCTCTAGCAGCGTCATTGGCATATAAATCTTCATCTTGCAAGAGCTCTAGGGCATTCACTAACCGAACCTGTGGTGCCACTAGATGCTTCTTGCACTTGTCGCTAGGAAACCCTACCAACTCTGCCTTGTCATAATCAACAAGCGGTTCATGGTCTTGGAACCACTTGACAGGAAGGTAAATGTCGACGTCCTCTGGAGTTGGCCCGACGTCAAAGTCAATGTTCTCTTTGTGATTGAGAACCTGCATTTGAAGCTTTGGGGTATAATACCACTCTTGCTTGCAGGTGCCATCGTAAGCGTACACATTGACTGGGGTTGACCTTTTCTTTTTCGGGACCGGGAGTCTGTCCGATATCAGAGCTCCTGTAGCTCCATTGTCGAGTTTCGCCATGGCAGAGAGGCAATGGGTCCTAACACCTTCCACTTCATTAGTTCGCCACTGTAAGTTGACGGGAACCTTAACACACTTGCCCTGAACAGGGCCCTCTTCCTTCACACGAGCGGAAATGGAATATGACATGATTTCAGCAGATACGTTCCCTGATCTCTCCCGGGAATGTCGTGGCCGGACACTGCTGTACGAAGAAGTTTGAAAAGAAATGAGGAGTGGGTATCAGAGGCGATTTGAGTGCTTGATGGGGAAACAGTAGGGTATGGTAAAGAAAGGCAGTTTGTTACATGACCCGCATGTTTCGGCCTTAAGGCCATCCTCAGACAAACAAAGAGATCTATAAAGAAACTCTAAAAAAAAGGAAACTCATGCTGGATAGAAAGGAGAGTCGTGTGCTTCATAAGGGGCATAAGTCATGATCATGGGTCTCATAAATCATAACTAATGGTACAAGCCTCAATACCGGCGGCCCACCCACCAAGAACAAGGGGCTAAGAAAATCCCACTTGAATACCGGTTCCAAAGAAAGAATCATAAGGGGTATTTCAGTGCTCCTCCAACTTTTCTTAATGGTTTCAGAACAAAGGAAAAACAAGACGTCGATTTGTCGGCTCTTCAAACCATCGGAATATCCTCACCTTCCTGCCAGTCGTCTTGGAGTTCGATGACCCTGGCGGCTTGTTCCGTTTTGGTCTTTTTGGAGGACTCACTCTTCTCTTTGTCATCCTCTTCCCTACCTCTCTTGCGAGAGTGCCTTGCCTTGGGTTGAGGGATTTCGGAAGACTTGTATTTAGCGAAACAAGTCTTGGAAGAGTGGTTGGTCCTGCCACACCTTGTGCAGGCCTTGTTGTCCTGGGCCCACTTGAGTTCCGACCCCGTCAGCTCAGGGAGCTTGGCGTTGCTTATCTTCGCCTTGCTCTCCTGCTTCTCTTTGAGGAGCTGGTTGCTGGGGTGCGAAGGTGGTCTCGGATCCTTTTTCTTGTCCTTCGCTTCCGTGACCTTCCACGGGTCCTTGCCTGCCAACCTGGCAGCCTCCTCGATCTGCTGTCCTACCGTTAGGACGCGGTCAAACCAATCACTGACCGTCTGATACCCTTTGGAGAAGTTCATGGCAATTGCCATGCGCAGTTTCTTGTGGAGTCCTTGGTTCACCCAGTCCTTGAGGATGTTGTCTGGGTACCCCACTACATCATTGAGAGTTCTCATGTAGATGATGTAGTCCAGGATGGGTCCGGTTTGTCTAGCTTTCACCAGAAGGGAGGTATATTTGGGCCTTAAGGTATAGGCACCAAAGTTCGCTCTAAGGGCTTCAAGAAAGTCCGCCCATCGAGCCAAGGGTGTTGTCCACCTTGCGTGGTGAACCCTCCACCAACTCAGCGCATTCCCCGTGAAGAGGGTTGATGCGAACTGGATTTTGACCAGTTCCGAGGGGAAAAGGTGTGCTTGCAGCGCAAAATAGGTGTCGCACTGCAGCTGGAGCTTGACTATGTCTTCAGCTTTTCCTCCGAACTTGTCCGGCTGAGCGGGTTTCGGTCCCTTGAAGTTGACGTTTGGCTGTGCTTGAGGGGCCTCTGTGGCTGCCCTTGCCACCGCTGCATCTATCATTCTTTGGACGTCCTCCAGAGTGAACGTTGGAGGAGGTGCAGGTGGCGGCGTCGGTCGTGGTGGAAGCGGCGGAGGCGGAGTTGGACTTCTTGGGGGTATTCTCGAACCTTGGCCATTGAAGAGGCCCATTAGGTTAGAAACCGCCTTCGATCTCCTTCTGAGCCTTGGTCTTTCTGCCGGACCTTCCGACTCCGACGGGGACAGCTCCGAATCAAAGGGAGCCCTTCTTTTGTCCAGGTGAGCCTTGGACAAGGCAGCATCATCCTGTGCTTCTTTGAGTTGCGCTAGGATTTCCTGCTTCTCCTTGACCCAGTCATCCCCCACCTGGGCATCAGCCTTAGCCTGGGCCAAGTCAGTCTCCAATACCTGGATCCTACTTGCCTGAGTCAGGCTTGCTCTTTCCATCCGGGCTATTCTGTCTTCCAGTTCCCGGTTTTCCCGTTCCAGATAGGAAATGTATTCCCTATCTGCCTCATCGTCCTGGACCACCACGGGTTGTGCTCTGGCGGTCTCCAGCTCCTTCTTCAGTTTCTCGTTTTCGTACTGAAGATTGCTGAATTCCCTTCCCATCAGGGTTTGAAGTTCTTCCCTGATTTTTCCCTCCTGAAACTTGTTCAGGTCCTTCTGCTCCTTTAGCTGATTTATGTAGGAGAGAAGGATGTCGGTGGTTGTTCGGGGAAAGGTGATGAGGACTGGTGGTAGCCTCTTGCCCATATCTTGGTAGGCACGGATGGTTGAATAGAGGATTCCTTGGATCTCCTCTTTTTGTTTCAAGAAATCGTTGAAGAGCTGCTGCTTGATTTCGGCATAGGCAGCTTCCCCAATGAATTCCTTCGCCTGTAGAAAGGCGGCATCAAGTTCGACAAAGTAGGCCTTGACCTTACTTTGATGTTGCTCCACAAAGACTATCTCTTCCGAAGATAGTGTGATAGACTGGTGGAGAGAGGAGGAAGCCCTG
Organism: Phymatotrichopsis omnivora; assembly: GCA_016880775.1. Classification (NCBI taxonomy): domain Eukaryota; kingdom Fungi; phylum Ascomycota; class Pezizomycetes; order Pezizales; family Rhizinaceae; genus Phymatotrichopsis; species Phymatotrichopsis omnivora. Next base: position 525 of record JABYPW010002533.1, on the reverse strand, counting down.
GTGCGTGTTGAGCCAGGTCTTCGAGGGTAATCGAGGGTCTTGCCATCGTAAAGAGCAAGAGCGGTCTCAGGATCAGTCATGGGTTGATCTTGACTAGCCATGACTTAAGAATATAGTGTTAACGGTGCGTATCTCTTGAGGTATATAGGCTCGGTAAAACACAAGTAGGCACGAAGCTATAAGTATTACTGAGTGAACTCAGATATCTCAACTTATTCTTCTCAACTAAACAAGCGTTTTCCTACGTCTACTAGAGATGAGAACGGAAAGATAATAAGTCGCAAAGATAAGGCGAAATATATTCTTAAGACTCGAAGCTAGTCTCGAAGCTAAGGAAGAAAGGAAGGAAAGACAAAGGAGCGTCCAACAGCCCGCATATTTATACCAATTCCAACCTAAGAAATGACTCATAGATGACTAAGGAAATAGAAGGAAATAGAACCCCGCAGAATATCCATGACTAACGTATCGATCACTAATCCAATTCTTGCATAGCCTAGAAGAGTCCGGATCACGGAACAGGCA
>JABYPW010002532.1:0-11049 GCA_016880775.1 Phymatotrichopsis omnivora | reverse complement strand
CCTCCCCATATTCGAAACAACTCCAGGTATTCAACACCGGCCGAAGGCAAAACTAATGCCAAGCGAATGAAGCGGCATACACTTAGAAGGGTTGCGGCAGTTCAATATCCCCCTCCCTCTTTTTTTTTTTTTTTTTTTTTTTTTTTTTTTTTTTTTTTTTCATTTACATATCATTTGAAAAATCATTTAGCTACGAGGTCCGAAGGTCCGAAGAGCGCAAGCGCAAGGCCCCCAACCACCCCGCCCTCGCGAGGGTTGAGCGCAGTTCGTACACCTACATAACTAATAAGCTCAACGACCACTCAAACAACCACCCACAGTCGATTAAAGCAACCCCCGCTAGCAAACGCAACTGACCGTGCCCAACACACAATACTCCCCACTAATTCCGAGCACTATATAATGCATCTTGCCAAGTGCCCCCAACCGCTAACTTGGCCTCACTCGGTGCCTAAAAAAAAACCCCTCCAGTTAGCCAAAATAAACATTCAACTGATATAATGCTATCATGTCGGGTTTGTATTATTTTCCAGTAAATATCGGTATACTTCATGTTTAAAGTAAACATTTTGCATTTATTTATTTTATTTATTTATTTATTTTTCCAGCTATATACTCTACTCCACCCGTTCCTCTTTCCCAGTCCAGGTTGGTAGGAATCAGTAGTATAAGGCGGTACATGATCGCTATAAATAATAGGAGGTGGAGGAGGGTAGAGAGTTGTATGTGGAAAGACATTATTTGAAAAAGAAATAACGGAAGGGAACTGGAGGGGTACAGGTGTTGTCAATTGGAGAGAAAGAATCACTGGTGCAGTATATTCTGTAGACAGGAGGATTTGCCGTGCGAAATGATCAATTTGCATTCGAAATTGGCAAAGACCAGGCAAATGATAAGATGTCTGTCGTTGTTTCCCTTTGTCGGCGATTTTTTTCGAACTGTTAGATTTTGAAATATTTTCTTTCCGGCAGCTTCCTCTGTCGCACAAACGATCGTATCGTTGGATAAAGTTTGGACGCTACGTAGATAACAAAAAAATCAATGTTAAAATTATATCCCAATATTAACTGGTATCTGCTTCCTTATCCCGAACCTCCATAACATACACGTTATCAATATACGGCTAATATTGGCAAAATTCTTATTCGGTCATGACAATAGGCTCCTTCAAAACAAATAAACGTTGTCGCTATTCAGTGATGTCTTCAAGAATCGGGATTAGAGTGATCATAGTGAAAAAAGAAAAGAAAAAAAAAAAATACTGTATAGTTTTCGAATTTCAAAGGCAAAAAAAATCAGTTTCGCTAGAAAGGCGTATAATTCAATGGAAAATGCAAAATAATCCAACAATCCGCTTCTCAAGGTCTTTGTGCCGCGCATCCCCTGCTTTTTTTTTTTTTTTTTTTCGGCTACATGTAGTTGTTATTGATCTGAAGTTATCGCGCTTTCGAATACATGTACATGTACATGTTAGTGTCCTCAGCGTCTTGTTGGGGACGCTTGGCAAGATCCAATGCCCAAGCTAGCGAGGGGTGCTTTAACCAATTAGTAGTTAGTATTGTCTTGGGCACGGCCAATTATGTTTGCTAGCGGGGGGTGCTGTAATCAATACCCCCACACTCATCCCCCGCCCTCAACGGCCAAAAGCGAAAGTGTTGAAAGACGATAATAGGAGTTGCGAGTTAGTGTACGGTGAGAAACTCATGGGAAACTCCCCCCTCCCTATGCGAGAAACCTAGGAAAATAACCTATTTCTCGCAGGGGTGCTGGCGACCACGGCGAAAAATGCGAGAAATGGTCGTAAGCCACTAAGTTACACTTCCACTGTAATTATAACACATGATACGTTTAAATTTATTATGGTATAAATACTTTATAGACTCAACTAGATTAGTGCCTCGGGAAAAAAAATTTCCTCAAAAGGTTGTTTATCAACACCCTCAAAGCATTACCATCATGGATGGCTCCGAACCCAATGAAGAGCACGATTATCCTTCAGTTTACTCAACATGTGACGATGGTTCTTACCAGCCGTCGCCAGAACAGCCAGAAGACGGCGTAAAAACATATCAACTTCGCTCGAGAGTATCTCCGTAATTTTTCCCCCACCAACTGGTGGAAAATCCACTCCACAACCCGACCATAGATGAGAGCGTTCTCACGGAAGATATTGAAACTTGGTTTACCTCCGATGAGCCCGAACCAGACCATGTTACACCATCCCGGCATCAGAAGCAACTGCGCTCTCAACCCCAGAACCCCGAACCCTCCACTATGCAGGTGATGGTTTCTTCGGCCCTGCTCCACGTATCCCAACGCTTCCTGCTTCTGTTTTGTGAGAAGGAAGTCAATTTAAATCGTCTATTAAGTGGCGGCTTCGAGTCGGTTAAGAATTCTAGCCATGGAAGTCGAAACAAAGTTTCAGTCGCATCAGATAGGGAAAATGGGAGCCAAAGGAGGCACTCAAAAAGAAAAAGTGAGAGTGTGTGACATTGAATGTAGGATTTGTGTAGTGTTGAAAGCATGTTTTGGTTAGAAACCTTTAAAATCTCCACTCGAATTGCATTGTAACTCTAAACCCTATTTTTATTAATTTCTCACGTTATTTTCCTATGTTTCTCGCCGGGTTCATTTCTCGCCGGCGATTTTTGCAGCAGGGTAGCATTCTCGCCCTACACTATTGCGAGTGCCCGAAAAAAAACTCACTCTGCCGCGCTAAGTTGCAAAGACAATAAAAAATTTCTTGCAATACTTCTCGGATCTTGGATACATAGTCCCTCAAATTTCCCTTCAACATCAGCTAGATATCAGGAGTTTTTTTCTTTTTTTTTCTATAAAAAAAAAAAAAAAAAAAAACGGACTACTCCAGCATAGCTCGCTATCGAGGTGTCTTTACGTAGAAACATTTTACACGGTGCATGTAATAAACAAATTCTTTAAATACTAGGAAGGCCAGAGCACTCCAGACTCCTCCAATAGATGTTTGGAAGGACCTGGATAGAAAACTAATTATCCGGTTCAACTAGGGTTTCTAATTACATTAACGTATTTTTATTCCAGTGCTAGAGTTTTTCCCCCGAAATTCTAAAATCAGAATAGATTTCTATAGGCACTAGTAATTCCGATTGCAATTCTCGATCTTTTGTCTCATCTACTTAATTTCCAACGACTCTAATTTTCGAACTTCGCGGGAACAAACTCTTCCGCCAAAGCTTGTCTGCCTATGAAAAATGAAGTGGGAAATCCATTACACTTTCTCATTTATATCATCTCTTATTCCATTCTACTGGAATACATATTTCCATTGCTTCGCTATTAGCCTCCGATCTTTTGGGTTAACTTGGGCGCGTCATCGTAAATCACTCGAAAAATAAAAGTCCGCTATCCCTGAGTTTTCGCTGGCGGATGGCGCATCTGACATGGCCACTCACCTAACCCAGTCTCTTCGACCAGAAATAATCCTTTCCCTCTACATATTCACCACCGGGGCTTTACCCTTTGCCCGTCTCTCCCGAAACCGCCCGCACAAAGGTGTTCCATCACCTCACTTCTCTATACCGTCACAATTGAGCCTACCACATTCAGCCCCCCAAAATGGCCGACACCTGGATGTATCCCGACCACTCCGAGAGCTCCGAGACCTTCACCAGGCCGGTCCCCAGGTACGAAACCCTGGGGATTTCCGAGCTCCGCCAGCTCCTGCGAGAGCGACTTCTTCCCTTGACCGGCCTCAAATCGGAACTAATTGAGCGTCTCCAAGACTACGATTCCGCCGAAGCCGCCTCACAAGCCGCCCGCGTAGAGGCCATCGCAGCCAGAGAAGAAGCCCTCAAGGCTAAAAAGGAGAGACTTTCCGCAAAGAGGGCTGCGGAAGATGCCGAAGCCGAGGTCGCAGCCGCAATGGCAAAAGCCAAAGTCGCAAGAGCTAAGGTCCGTGAAGCTAAGGATCTCGACGAACTTGCGAAGGCTAAAGCTATCGCCGCCAGAGCTAAAGCTGCTCCTAGAAACACTGTTGAGGTTCCTGATTACGTGCATATCGTTCGTCAGACTGAGAAGAGGTTGCGCTTAAATACGCGACTTGATAGGGTTACCGGGCATCGGGAGGTTTTGCTGATGAAATGGGAGAATGCAAAGAGGAACGCGAGATTTTATTCGCAAATTGCAGGTGAAGCCTCCTTCGAGGATCCGAATCAACGCTGTCGAACTCCTAAAGTTGAAGTCATTATCAAGAAAGATGCGCAGCAGAGTCTTAATAAGGAGAAGACTACCGCGATCAGAGAGACTTCTAACCCGAAAGTTCGCGGTAACGAAGACAACAATGACCTGGTTACTAACAAGGAGGGTATTGGAAAGGTGGGTAACCCGGTCAAGTCCGAGACTTTTGGTAAGACTGGGCGAAAGTAAAACTGGAAAAAAAATGGTGCTGCATAGGAGGAATTATGGCGGAAGCTATGCAAATGGAAGACACCAGCATAATTGTTGTATGAATTTCCGCTTTTATGCTCCTACCTTCATGTACATGTACTCTTTGTGTAGATACCTAATTCTATCCTTTTCATGTGGCAGGACTTTGACGTTGTTCTAGGAATCAGGAATGAATATCATTAAGAATCCTTCTTTTCTTTTTTTTCTTTTTTTTCTTTCTTTCTTTCTTTCTCTTCTTGTTTCTTTCTTTCTTTCTCTTCTTGTTTCTTTCTTTCTTCTTTTCCTTCCTTCCTTCCTTCTTCCTTTCTTTTCTCTATTTTTTACCCTTAAAAAACAGTGGTTTCTGTGACATGCACTGCAAAAAATTACAGCTGTGCAGATAATAATGCATATGAAAATTTGCTATGTAAAAAAAAATAAGTAATGATGGCAATATAACATGCGTAAAGCTATTTAAATGGCCGTGGGTGGTCATCATAATTAGTAGCATGATTAAATGTCCCATTCAAGGCTCAATCAGAAAAAAGAAAACATATCATTGGACAAGAGCAATCATACTAGATAAAACACACTCCTCAAAGAGATTGTGGCTCACATGGGATATACCCACCGTACCATTAGTGCCTCTATAAAAAATATATATATGAAACAAACTCAACTCTTGAAGATGTTACGGCAAGAACTTTCTTCGGCTATACATGGAAGCAAGCGAATAGTTTTTCGAAGCGGCCATAAAGTATGTCCGAGACGGTTACTTATCAATTTATACCGCGGCCAGTACGCCCTGGTGTGCTGCCTTCCCCTGTTATATAATTACTTATTATACATAACGGCGATTTTCACGCATTCCCTACACCCACCGCACCATTATTCCTTGAGACACCCAAACACAACTTGGATATCCCTGAACGAGTGAATTAATGAGGAATGCGGGTAACCATTACACCCACGTTTGTTTTGAAGTTGAACTAAAACATGATGGGCTGGGGAGAAAATCTTGTGCCCGGGGTTAAGGCCATTGATTGAAAATCGAGCGAGCGAGGAATTTGCCTTGGTGAGACCAACGTATGGGAATGCGGAGGGAGAGTGTGTTGTCTAAGAAAAATTTTGACAGAGCTGGCAAAGGAACCATTGCCGAGTGGTAATGACATCCTGCGAACGGCGAGAAATTTCGAGCTCCAGGAGCTCCATACACGCCATATCCCTTGACGCTGAAATTCCATTTCGACTGGCATCCGCCCATCCACCCATCCAGTGGTTCAGAATTTGCAGTATTCTCTATTAAGTCTTTAATTCCAATAGTTCGTAAGATTCAGTAGTGTAGAGGTATCATGGACGCTTGCCAATTAGCATTCTGCGTCCGACCCGGGTTCGATTCCCGGCTGAATCAGCATTAGTTTTTCCGATCGCGGTTGTTCTTTTTTTAGCCACTTAATTTTTACGCTATACGGCTGCATGCGGCTGCAAGCGGCAGTTTTGTACTCGGGTGTGCACAAAAAAAAAAGTATGGTAGAGCGCAGGGCTGCTCTGCTCCTATTAGCGCTGTAAGAAAAAAAGTAATCGCAACCCTATCCTATTAGGCTGAACTTACGCCCACATAGAACGATTAACTCAGAAAGAGTTGCGATCATTTACCCTCACACCCGAGTACTCTAAAAAACTTCAAATGCAATTAGGGCATAGCTTAGCTGATCCCGCCTATTTTTCCCTTGTCCTGTACCTAAATTAAATATAAATTGGATTCCCCCCCCCCCCGAATACATGCATCTTATCCCTCATCTCACTCATGAGCACAAGCATCCCTTGCAAGTATCCCATCTAGCTGAGTCCGCTGGCAAATCGTTAATTAAAGTTAACGCGATGTCATGAACTACCAACTACCGGGACAAACTTAATTGAAAAAGGCCATCGCAGTTGGCGCGGTCAGAATAGAATGCAAAGGAATGGTGTACTGCACAGTACACGCACAAAGGATATCAAGAAATCGACTCCTATGCACGCCGCACGGAAATTTGAAATCGCTGACAACCTTACAAGCTTAAGAAATAGTCTCCATTAGAGAAAATTTCTCAGTTAATTAACTAGATGATTAAAATGCAGATGTCCACCCACGGTTGGGATTGTTTCCAATTGCCAACCTAAAAACAGGCGCTAAACGGTAACATTTCTGAGCTGAATTTTTAGTTGCGTATATTTCTTGTAGACGCATCGGAATAGTTTGAGACTGTTGGAGGCTGTGCAATATTGCATGTATGTTCATTTGAACATATTCGCGTGCGTGCTTCTTGCAATTGGGCATAAGCTTGGTGGGCTGGGATGCATCTTTACGCTAATTATATGGTCTGTGTAAAGTACCTGGTCGATCGAACCTTCACGAATTGTCTTTGTTTATGCTCACTTGTGACCCCTCATGTTTATTGCAAATGCTCATGTTTGGCAGCGTTACAGTTTGGAACCGGACGTTAGGAGCTTACATACGCTGGTACTTGTTACATGTACTTTACATGAATGAGCAGTCCGGCAAAACCCCCAACCCGCCTTGGTAGAAACAGAGTACTTGCCACCACGATAAACTCCAAGATAACGATGGTATTTACTACGCAAAGGTGAGAAAAAGCAAAAACCAATGATATTCATGTGCTCGAATGATATTTCATGAACCCTCGTGGGCTGCGTTACACTTTCCCGCACCACCTGATTTCCCATTCCTCGTTACTTCTTTAAGCCAATTCCGCCTTGATGACTGCTTCCAACTGGGCGTCGTCAAGCTCCTTAATTCCAAGCAACTCGTTATCTACCCTGCCCCTGAAATCTCCTCCGTACCCTTCACCGAAAATTGCCCTATGGATCAAATCGATGAATCCTGAAAAGTCGCCTTTGCCAATCTTCTCGTACCCTTGCTTCTCAATCTCCTCGGTAGAAACCTTGACGGTGGTCCATTTCTCGCCAGTGAGCTTTTCGTAGATTCCCAGCAGCTTGTTCGAGGTAATGGAGGCCGAGTGCACGTAGACTAGTCTGTTGCGCGTCTCAGCGGGGTGGGTAAGAATTCCCACGACTGTACGGCCAACGTCGGCAAGGAGGGTAACGGAGAAGTGTTGGTCACCGGAATCGAAAATCCTGGCGGTTTTTGTGGCCTTGTTGAAGCCGATGAACCCAACCTTGAGACCTGAGAAAATCAGTACACAAATTTTCAGATGTAAAATCAGTCAAGCAAAGGATACCCACCCCAATCAAAGAAACCGCCATTGATAACCCCACTCCATTCGATCTTCCCCTCCTTCGCCAAAGTTTCCAGATATTCCCTCGTCTCCACCTTCGCCTTAAACACAGCAAGCTTGGATGTCTTTTCATTACCAGTGTCGCTTCCGAACTCCGATGCAATGTACCTCTTCACTGCCGCTTCAACTGCTGCATCGATGATCTTCTTTTGTTGGCCAAGAGCCGCAGCGGCAATGGAGACGACCAAAGCATCCTGGCCCTTCAACGCGGTGACGAGGGACGCATGGTCATTGTAGTCCGCAGTGACAACGCTAGTGCCGGCGGGAAGGCTCTGCGCTGCGGTGGAACCGACGCGAGTGAGGACGGTGACTTGGAGGGGGGAGGATTGAAGAGCCTCCAAAATGCTGGGGCCGAGGTTTCCGGTGGCCTAAAGCAAATTTTAGTGGTAGTCCGAGGGAAAGCAATGCCACTAAGCAAGGAAACGAGAATAACACATACTCCGATCAAAGTGACTTTCTTGATGGTGGAAGACGACGACATTGTATAATCTTTTTCTATTTTCTTTCAATCGGTTTCTGGTTGTGTATCGGTGGTAGTTCAAACCGCTGTATTGGCCTTCGTTATCGTGATTTAAAGAGATCCAAGCGAAGTGCCCAGCTGTGAGTATGAGCGCGAAGTTTGCTGCGATGTTTGCTACTTGTGGACGTAGGAATAAAGAAGCCATTTGATCGTGGTGATTGCTCGTTCTTTTATACTCCTGTTCTTGGCCGCTTTCGGAACTTTAGATTCCCCCACCTCGTACGAAAATGTCGTAATCCGGGGATCCCGATAACGCAAAGTGTAGTTATTAGAAAGCTTGATGGTGCTAGCGCCTGCACCTTACAAATATTTTTGCTTTCCGGTGGTGTGTATCGTTTCCGCCGGCTCTTGGATGTGATTTTGGGGCGAAATCGGCGGTTTCAACCGTGGGGATCCGAGTTATAACGTACAAGGGAGCCTAGTCCGGTATAGCTCTTCCGTTTGCTGAAATTTACAAAAGAAAGAGACGTCGAGGAGAGAGGCAGAGTAACAATGATCGCTCCTGCAAAACGAGGCTTCCGCTTTTATTTTATTATTTAACTACATAGTTGGTCATATTACTGTTCACCGCCAACCCTGTCACCAGCAGAGCCGCATCCAAGACCTTTAAAGTCTTGGCCTGGTCTTGCGCCGTAGTCATACGCCCATGTAACCGCCCATGACAGCAGGAAAATGACTGTGACTCTTGGCCCTCACGTTTTTTTTTTTGATCCGATCCCAGCACTTCCTCCGAACCCTGCATCGTTCAAGTTAATGTAGTTGGAGAATGTGTAATCTAAGCGGTCAATCTGCTCGGATTATATTACATAGAGTATAGTAATGTAGTTAGTAGGAAAGCCCGTTCGCTACGGCGGATGACAAATCAACTCAGAGCTTATTTGCTCTTCATCCACCGGAAGATAAGACCAGCAAAGGAGGAGAGCGTAATGTGCCCACGTTTTACGCATCGAAATTATTAATCGCAATCGCAATGTGTTTTTTGTTTTGTTTTCGTATACTCGGAGGTCGTGCAACGACATAAGCATCTGACTCCGCGCACCACACACATCACTCCTCTGTTGATCCCTCAAGTGTCGCTACATATCACTTTCCCATCGATTCCCTCAAGCGTCACTACATATCACTTCCCCATCGATCCTTCCAGTGTCACTCTACATGTAGCCCGCGCAAAGCCATCGTTACATAAGGGAAGCGACTCCGCACGAACTTGTCCAATCTCTGTTTGGCATTCGTCTCCTCAGGCCCGCATCTCCCACGAGCAGCAACCACAGTCAATAATTTCCTTTTCACTCGCCATCGTCTATTGATATTGCTGTCTAATCTTTCTGTCTGTGTGTGGTTTGACCTGGGTGTTTTTCGTTTGTCCGAAAGAACGTCACTGAGCTATGTATAGGGTTGCATGCTTGCGATTTTCTAATCACGAGGTCGACAGATTTCTGCATTCTTACTGTGCACGAGATTTCTCTTCGCAAAAAAAATTAAACTTACCCCTGCATAACCAAGCAAATCCTATTATATATGCAGAGTACTCTACTCTCTGCAACATTCCTTCCAAGTACCCTGCATCGTGGACATGAGCATATGTAGCAAACGCTAATTCCATGACAGCCGGCAAAGCCCATTTTGGGTAACACGTACATGTGCTAGTACATGTACTACTCTTGGAGTGTCTGTGATGGCGGTTGCTTTGGTAAATACGGTGTAACGTTGCAGGCTAAGCGACACATTCCACATCCATGTAGAGTGGAGCAGCAGCTGCGTAACAAACCACTCGATACATTTTTCTGGATTTAGGGCAAACGAAAATCTCCTTATCGATGATTCGCAGTCGAGAAACAGCTCTAACTCCGGACGGAAAAGCGATGCTTAAGTATCGTAATAGGAAGAAGAAATAGCTCTTCAAATTTCACAAGGCTCGGCACTGATCACGTGTCCACCAATAGAGTTAATGAACCCTCGCGCTTGAGTGCGGCTGAACAGCGCTCGGACTCTTCCGTCATTGCTGACCGATTGTCAACGTACCACAGGAATGTCTTACATTGATTGATTGATTAATTGAATCAAACTACCTATGGTGCCGAACAACTGAAATCAACCCCTCCAGACGCTCGCAACCACCCCCGTCGCCAACGAATAGAACTTCCCACCACGGTGTCTAATTAAAAGTTCCTCTTCATTGATCAATTATTTGAGAGGCGCGGAACAATCTAATGAAGCTCGTTTTTTCGTTGCTTGCCTGGTTGGCTTATTCGGTTATTTTTTTGGTATTACTAAGCACAAATTCGAATAAAACAGGGGGTTGATTTCAAGTGCCGGACACCATTTCAGTGCATGCAACATCTAGGTTGTGGCAGTGTTATGGGCACACAGACCTAGGACATAAAAGAAATTATTCGAATTGGTTAGAAATGCAGATGCATGTGGTAGAGAATTTTTGCCATGTCTTATGTGCCCAAGGTAATCGGATAGCATTCAGCACAAAAAATCATGCAGTACCACAAAGACAACCTTTCTATATAAATGTAATCGGAAATTGCGCATCGGAATAGCCTCTATGAAAGGAAAGAAGTAAAACAGAAACATGAGTAGAGGGGAAAAAAAAAAAAAAAAACTCCCACTAACATCGCAAAACCAGTGAAGTCAGTGACATATTCGCAAAGGTTCATACCTTTCCCCTCTTCCGTAATTTATGGTATGATCCTCGTAGTGGAGATAGAAAAGGTGGAAAATCTTACTCCTCTAGCCCGAGTAACACGCATTTGGATGGGTGTCTTCGGCCCGGATTTGGCTACAAACCAAGATATCCATAGGACATCATAGTATCAT
>JABYPW010002531.1:0-11050 GCA_016880775.1 Phymatotrichopsis omnivora | reverse complement strand
TTCCCCCCCCCCCCTGGACACTCCTTTGTCAGGCTTCCCAGACTCTTCAAACACCCCCCTACATTTTACCTTTTCCTACTCCTCTTTTACGCCCTTCTTTTATCACCTTTCACCAACACAAAACTCTCGGCAAAAACAACGACCTAGAATACCTTAGCCTCGTTGCCCAGGGGATAGGCGCTCGGATAGAGCTTGCTCCACAGGGGACTATCCTTACCTGGATGCGTACTAACAGGTTCCTGGTCACGCATCACCACCGTAGTGTGCTCTGGTGCCGTTATAGCCTGATCAATAAACCCAGTGTGGGAGACATCGTGACAATGTACAAGACCTAGCCTCGCTTACACGGTCACAAATATGTCTACATCTCAGCAACAACTGGTCACCCCCACAAGGGCCCCAACGCCATCGAACACCTCAACTCATCACACTATCCCCAAGAACTCAGCCTAGCCGTACCAAATCCCACCCGCGTAGGAGTGGCAGATTGAGGGGCGCTCCCAGGTCCCCCCTACACAAATAACAAAAAGTCAGGTCGCCCAACCGCTCTTCAGAAACCATGCCAACATTAGTCAGCACGCATCCCCAACACCCTCTTGTACTACCACCCCACATCCACAAGCCACCTTTGCCCTAGAAAGTGCATTTGGGGGCAGGGATATCGGATCATGGGACGAGGATGCACCAGCTGCGCAATACACCAGCGATGGAGATTTCCTCACCACGGATGAACAATTCAAAGGAAAAGACAAACAAATGATGGATGTCGACGCCACCCCTAGAAAACCAAAGCAATCAACCCCTGGACACTCCCAGACCCCAGCCCCAAGCTAAATCACCCAGAATCCGCTACAGGCGCTAGAGGAGCTCACAGGATCCACCATCAGAACAAAAGCCTTTGTGGAACTACTAAGCGAACAACAAGGCTTAACGGGAGAACCCACGAAGACCGCACTGCTCGGCATGTTTATTGCCGATGTATTCACTGCCTTATGCAACAAAATCGATAATCATTCCAGATTTCTCATCAACCTACAAGACACCAACCTCAAACTTGGACGACAAGTGGAAGAGTTAGAAAAAAGGATGAAGCAAACCCAGCAAGCAGCCCAGAGCACGGCCACCACAGTCCAATCCAGATTATATGCACAAGCCGTACAAAGTTCCAAACAACAAGACAGTGAGCAAAGTAAGGAAGTAGGAAAAGAAAAAGGCAAAGGAAAGAAGGCAAAGAAACAAGAAGCAAGCCCAAGCAACTCTTCAACCAACACCAATCAAAGAAGTCAAGAAACCAATACCGAACGCCAACAACAACTCCCAAAAAAGCACCAACGAGCAGAACGACGAATGTACCTCCAAAAGACTGAACCCGGAGAAATCAAAGACCGAGCTATCCTAGCAGAAAGGCTAGCATACCAACTCGCAATACGGCTGAGGGATGAAACGGCATTATCCCCCAAAGATGCAATGCTCGAGGCCATCACGATCAATGAAATAGGCACCGTCACGATGTACACCCCGCCACACCTGACCGCTGACTTCTACAAGCCATACTCTATCAATATTCAAAATGCAGTAAGCGGAATCCTAACGATACAATTCGAAATGCTCAAATTCGCCCTGGTCACAGCTGGCATCATGATCCACGTCATTCCGAGGTTTACCCTCCCTGCTATAGGATTAGGAACAGACCTCTACGAAGAAGTGTCAGGACAAATCCTGGCCACCACTGGAGTTCAGATTGCGAGCACGAGAATGGTCAAACCTAAAGACGGACAAGAAAAGCCCTACTGCTCTATCATAGTCGAAGCTCACCCATCCGAAATCAAAAAGATTCACACTCCCCAGGGAACATTATTGTATAACTCAAGAAGAAAAACTGAACTGCTCCACTCGTCAAGGCCGTACACGCAATGCAACAAGTGTTGGAAATTGGGATACCATAGAGCAGCGTGCCAAGAACTGACTCAAATGTGCGCCATCTGTGCACAGGCACATGACACTAGAAACCACCCCCACATATGCGAAACATAGAAACATTCAACCCCGTGCCCCGGACGACTAGAAAGGGAACATAAACTAGGAAAATACTGTGCAAGGGAAGTCGCAAAGTGCATCAACTGCCAAAACAACCACGTGGCAAATTTCCCAGATTGCCCCGCCAGAAAAGAAAAATTCCAACAATTCCAAGAGATGATCCAACAGCCCAGGGTGGAACGTCTCCAACGAGAAGCGGAGGAGAACGAATAAAATGACAACACAAGGCAACAACAATGGGGTGACCAAAAGCATCCCACGAACCACGAAAACCCTCAAAATGGTGACACTCAACTGCGCAGGAAACAACAGAGTGTTCATCAACTACATGCAAAACCAAAAAACCCCAGGACAAATCATAGCCATTCAACACCCATACCTACACCAAGGAGACCCGATGAGAGCAAAAGGATATGAGACAATAGTGCCCCAAAAGAAAAGAGACGGAAGAATACAGTATGGAATGGTTATTTATGTTGAAAGGTGGATAGCGGAGGGTTTTTCTTTCTTTCCTATACCTGGGATTCAGGACCCAGATGTGGTGGCACTGAGCTTCAAGTTGAAGAATTTTTCTTTTTCTTTTTCCTATTTTGCAGTATATGTACACCCAAAAGGCACAGATCGAACAGAAATCATAACACAGGTATTCCGAAAACATACAGACCACAGGATTATACTAGGAGACTTCAACACACACCACCCAGACTGGAGCCCATTTAGAACATATACGTGGCATGAACTACAGGACGGACAAAAGCTACTGGAAGCAGCAACTGACACGGGACACGTCTGCACCAACATACCAGGAGAAACCACCAGACAGGACCCAAGAGGAAGACAAGACGGAGTAATTGATCTCATATTCGCAAGCACAAACACATACGGATGGCTCACTCCGCCATCGGTAGGGAGAGATGTAGGAAGTGACCATTTCCCGGTAACAATTGAACTTCACCTACAAGACACTGAGCAGGAAAAACTGGCACCAAACTGGAAGCTTTTTCCCACCTATGACAAAGACAACATGGACCCAGTATATCACCAACTGGAAGGGATAGTAACGGAATGGGACCAATAAGGAGACTTCCAGCACTGGATCCAAAAAACAATACACCAAGTTGCGAAAACACTATACGACGCAGTACCGAAAAAAATGTCACAAAGTACTCCAAGCTATGGTGGAATACCGAAATCGCAATCGAACGGAAGGTGTTTAAAAGAGAAGCACGAAAATACAAGCATGGGAGAACGACTAAAGAGAATCGGAACATGGCTCGAAACAAGTACTTCCAATTGATCCAGGCTCCTAAAGACCAATACTGGAACCAGTGGGTGGAGAGTGCAAGTGCTCAGGACCTCTGGAACTACAAGTCAGTAAGGATGAAGACCTCAAGAGATCACAAGCCAGCAATTGCAGCTGGAACGGCTGAACAGTACGAAGCACAACTGATAAAGTAACTTTTTCCCCCTAAACCACAGCCGGACCCTCCCAAACCAGTATGGCACCCCGCGATGCCAGAGGTAACAGAAGCCGAAGTCTAGGAAGCCCTCCGAAAAACCAGGAACACAGCCCCAGGGAAGGATGCCATCCCGTACCCAGTCTGGAAACAGGTAGCAAAAGGAGCGCCATACATCATCAAAGGAGTCGTTAACGAAATACTTGGTCATGGATACCACCCAGAAAACCTCAAAGAAGCACTGGGAGTGCTTATACCAAAGCTACGCAAAGAGGACTATGGACCAGTCAAATCATACAGAGTCATAGCCTTACTCAACACACTCTCAAAAATAGTTGAGAAGGTCGCCCACGATAGACTATACGCCCATGCAATACAAAACAAAATGATATCGCCATACCAATATGGAGCCATAAAGCAAAGAGGCACCGCGGACGCAGCAAATCGACTCTTCCATGAAGTGGATTGCCTTCAGAAAGCAGGATTCAAAGTGAGCACAGGCTTATTAGATATAACGGGAGCCTTTGACAACATGGAACAAGCTGAACTCAAGAAAAGACTCGAGAGTGGGAACACCCCAGCGTACCTCACCAACTGGATACTGTCGTTGATGAGCAACAGAACCATGCAAATGGTCTTCCCAGGAGCAACAGAAACCCTGCACCATGTAAAATCAGGAACCCTGCAAGGCTCCTTAATCTCCCCACTACTCTTTGTCATATACGTCACCCCGCTACACAACTGCAAGAGCCCACAGAGCAGAGGATCCTTCATCGATGATTTTGCAGTCACAGTCTATTCCAGGAACAGGAAAGAGAATAATGGCAAAATCAGGGAAGAGTTTGAGCGACTAGAAACCAAAGCAAACCCGATGAAAATAAAGTTCTCTGCACCCAAAACAGACCTAATACACTGGGAAGTACATCATGAAAACATACCAGAAGAAGAGAAACAACCGGTAGAAATAGGAGGAGTGCAGATAATGCCCAAAAGGATAGCGAGGTACCTAGGATATTTCGCGTCCACTAAGCGAACCCCGCACGCCCACTACGAAATCCGCATCGCACACGCAATGAAACAGTTCGCACTCATCAGAAGGGACAACACAAAACACAAAGGGCTCACCCCGCACAACAGAAGGTGCCTTGTAATGGGAATGCTAATACCACAAATGACATATGGGACGACTGTCTTCAAACCAGACCAAACGACAATGAAACTTCTCAACACCCAATTCAGTAAAATGGCAAGATGGGTAACCGGACACTTTCGCAGTACGAACACGTACCAGATACTAGCCCAGGCAAAAATACCCTCACCAGAAATCTGGATCAAGTACATAAGGGAAAAATACGTCCTAAGAGTGTCAACAGTCACCGACCCGGAGCACCCGATCGCATCAATACTGCCGGACACATACCCAGCCCTCACAGTAAGAAGTCCAAAGGATACCTACTGCAGTTACCTAAAGAGGAGAATAGTCGGGGGAAAAAAGAAAGGCCTGTACGTCCAAAAATGCAACGCTCCCAACATACACAAACCCGGAAGCTCCCCACCAGTCTACGTTGACAAAATCCTGCGCAGCATCCTCCCGTACCTGGAAACCGGAATGCGATTCTATGGAGTAGTCCAAACTGGCGAGGTCACCCTGTCCTTATACCCCATAGAAACCTTGAAGGGAAAAATAAAAGAAAAACTAATGAAACGGTGGAAAGCAACAACAGCTGAAAAATCAAGAGACGAACAAGAAGTGTCCCTTGGCGAAAACCAAATCTTCAGATTACCGATCGAAATAGCAAGCCGGATATTCCAAATGAGGTCCCGAAAGTACCATCTCTCTGCGCAAACCTCATGGGGACATAATGACCACCTCTGCACGCACTGCCACCAGTACTACGAAACCATTCAACATGCGATCCTGGAATGCCCGGCAAGGGCGGAAGCTCGCGAGAAGCACATACCTAAGCCCTGTGACCTGGAAGCCATGTTCCGCTCGGAAGAAGAAACAAAACAGATAGAGACGTATATATCGAAAACGAAAACCGGGATACCAACGAGGACCCATGTATACGAATACCATGTGGCTATACCTATTCGATCTGTGCCTAATAGACCCCCGTCTTGTACCCCGTCCCCAGTACCGCCCAGCCCGTGTTCCATGTGCGGGCCGTATAGATATTTTTTGGATTGGAAACCTCTCACAGAGGTAGCTCCGGTTGACGGATCAGCTACCCCCCCCTCTACTATCCTTAGTCCCTCTAGTAGTTTGTCTGACGTATCGGATTTTCTTGCGGAGGAAGTTGCCCCTTCTTATAGTGATTTAGATTTGACTTTGCGGACTCTTTTCTACTTATGTTAGTTTGTTTTTGCGCTACTTTTCAGTGTTTTTCGGAGGAGATGTTTTCTTGATACTTCATAGCTTTCCATAGCTGCACGAGGATGTTCTTTTGTAGATGGTCGCTTACGCGACCATAAAGAATAAAAATGAATTACCCCCCCCCCCTGGACACTCCTTTGTCTTTCCTTCCTTTCTTCTTTAGCTTCGAGACTAGCTTCGAGTCTTAAGAATATATTCACCTTATCTTCGCGACTTTACATTTCTCCTAATTCTATCTCTAGTAGATGTAGGTAAGCACTTGTTTAGTTGAGAAGAATAAGTTGAGATATCTGAGTTCACTCAGTAATACTTATAGCTTCATGCCTACTTGTATTTTACTGAGCCATTCTACCTCACGAGATACACACCGTTAACACTATATTCTTAAGTCATGGCTAGTAAAGATTAACCCATGACTCATCCTGAGACTGCTCTCACCCTCTTTGATAGGTAAACCCTCGATTACCCCAGAAGGCCAGGTTCAACATGAACCAGAGCCTCAGCCTCTCTCCTCCCGTCTATCATCCTCTCATCCGAGGAAATAGCATTTGTGGAGCAACACCAAAGTAAGGTCAAGGCTTACTTTGTCGAACTTGATGCCGCTTTTCTACAGGTGATGGAATTCATCAGGGATGCTGCATACACAGAAATCAAGCAGCAGCTCTTCAATGATTTCCTTAAACAAAAAGAGGAGATCTAAGGAATCCTCTACTCAACCATCTGTGCCTATCAAGATATGGGCAAGAGGCTACCTCTAGTCCTCATCACCTTCCCTAGAATGACAACTGACATCCTTCTCTCCTGCATTAATCAATTAAAGGAGCAGAAGGACCTGAACAAGTTTCAGGAGGCCAAGATCAGGGAGGAAGTCCAAACCTCTCTAGGCCATCATTTTGCCAACCTTCAGTAGGAGAACTTTAAGCTGAAGGAGGAATTGGCAGCAGCCAAAGCACAGACAGTCATTGTCCAGGATGATAAGGCAGATAATGAGTACATCTCCTATCTGGAAAAAGAAAACTGGGAACTGGAGGATAGAATAGCCCAGATGAAAAGAGCAAGCCTGACTCAGGCAAGTAGGATCCAGGTATTAGAGACTGACTTAGCCCAGGCTAAGGCTGGACTCCAGGTGGGAGACGATTGGGTTAAGGAGAAGCAGGAGATCCTGGTAGAGCTGAAGGAAGCCTAGGATAATACTGCCTTGTCCAAGGCCTGCTTGGAGAAAAGGAGGGTGCCTTTTCAGTCGGACTTGTCCCTGTCCAAATCTGAAGTACCTGAGGATAGGCCAAGACTCAGGAGAAGGTGTAAGGCAGTCAGCAACCTAGTTAGCCTCTTTGCCGGCCACGGTAACACCCTGCCTCAGGGCCCACCTCCTCTACCACCTCGCCTAGCTGAAGCAACCCCTGCCCTGCAAGATCCTCCTCTACAGCACTTCACTCTGGAGGATGTTCAAAGAATGATTGATGTGGCAGTGGCATGGGCAGCTTCTGTGGCTCCTCAAAATCAGCCAAATATCAACTTTAAGGGACCTAAGTGGCTTAACTAGACAAATTCGGAGGAAAGGCTGAAGACATTGTCAAACTTCAGCTACAGTACAACACATATTTCGTGCTGCAGGTATACCTTTTTCCTTCAGATCTGGTCAAAATCCAGTTTGCATCAACCCTGTTTACGGGGAATGCATTGAGCTGGTAGAGGGTTCACGATGCACAGTGGACTACACCCTTGGCTCGTTGGGCAGACTTTCTTGAAGCCCTTCGATCGAACTTTGGTGCCTACATGTTGAGGCCCAAGTACACCTCCCTTCTGGTGAAAGCTAGACAAACCGGGCCAATCCTTGACTACATCATTTACATGAGAACCCTCAATGATGTGGTCAACTACCCAGACAACATCCTCAAGGACTGGATAAACCAAGGCCTCCATGAGAAACTACGCATGGCTATTGCCATGAACTACTTAGAAGGATACCAAACCGTGAATGACTGGTTTGATCATGTCCTGACGGTAGGACAGCAGATAGAGGAAGCCGCCAGGGTAGCAGGAAAAGGTCCCTGGAAGGTCGCTGAACCAAAGGAGAAAAAGAAGGATCCTCGACCACCCTCACACCCCAGTAACTAACTGCTCAAGGAAAAGTAAGAGAGCAAGTCCAAAACCAATAAGGATAACCTTCCGGAGCTGACAGGGTCTGAACTCAAGTGGGCTTAAGACAACAAAGCCTATACGAGGTGTGGCAGGACCAACCACTCTTCCAAGACTTGTTTCGCCAAATACAAGTCTTCTAAGATTTCTCAACCCGAGGCAAGACACTCTCATAAGAGAGGCAGGGATGAGGAGGACAAAGAAAAGAGTGAGTCCTCCAAAAAGACAAAGACTGAATAGGCTGCCAGAGTCATCGAACTCCCAGACAAATGGCAGGAAGGTGAGGATATTGCAATGGTTTGAAGAGCCGACAAATTGATGTCTTATTTTTCCTTTCTTCTGAAACCATCAAGAAAAGTTGGAGGAGTACTGAATTTCTTTCTTTTGGAACCGGTGTTCAAGTGGGATTTTCTTAGCCCCTTGTTCTTGGTGGGTAGGCCACCGGTATTGAGGCTTGTACATTTGGTTATGATTTATGAGACCCATGATCATGACTTATGCCCCTTATATCGCACACGACTCTCCTTTCTATCTAGCACAAGTTTCCTTTTTACAGTTTGTTTATAGATCTCTTTGTTTGTCTGAGGATGGCCTTAAGGCTGAAACATGTGGGTTATGTAACAAACTGCCTTTCCTTATCATACCCTACTATTTCTGTGGTTCCCCAAGCACTCAAATCGCCTCTGATACCCATATTCCTCTTTCTACAACCTCTTTATACAGCAGTGTCTGGCGAGGACATTCCCAAGAGAGATCAGGGAACGTATCTGCTGAAATCATGTCTTATTCTATTTCTGCTCGTGTGAAGGATGAGGGCCCTGTTCAGGGCAAGTGTGTAAAGGTTCCTTTTACCTTACGGTGGCAGACTAATGAAGTGGAAGGTGTTATGACCCATTGCCCCTCAGCCATGGTGAAACTTGATAATGGAGCCACAGGAGCACTAATATCGGACAGGCTCCCAGTCCTGAAAAAGAAAAGGTCGATTCCAGTCAATGTATATGCCTACGATGGTACCTGCAAGCAGGAGTAGTATTACACCCTGAAGCTTCAAATGCAGGTTCTCAATCACAAAGAGAACATTCACTTCAACGTCAGGCTGACTCCAGAGGAC
The DNA here is from genome assembly GCA_016880775.1 of Phymatotrichopsis omnivora. Classification (NCBI taxonomy): domain Eukaryota; kingdom Fungi; phylum Ascomycota; class Pezizomycetes; order Pezizales; family Rhizinaceae; genus Phymatotrichopsis; species Phymatotrichopsis omnivora. Next base: position 1,929 of record JABYPW010002531.1, on the reverse strand, counting down.
ATCAACATCTACCTTCCTGTCAAGTGGTTCCAAGAGTATGACCTGCTTGTTGATTATGAAAAGGCTGAGTTGGTAGGGTTTCCTAGTGACAAGTGCAAGAAGCATCTACTGGCACCACAGGTTCAGTTGGTAAATGCGCTAGAGCTCTTGCAAGATGAAGATTTATATGCCAATGATGCTGCTCGAGGCTCAGGCCTATTGGGGTGGGTGGATACCCCAATCAGCATGGCAGAAATGCAGAGATGGTGCTCCGCTATTACAAGGCTTCCTGTGCATGAATTCACAGAAGTCTTTATCTGATCCTCCTCCTCCAACCCTTCTCCTATCAAACCTGAGAAGTGGGAACAACTATATCTAGCAGTCTTCTCTGAAATGTTGGCGTTGCAACTACCCCTCTCACCAACTATGGGACTGTCGATTAGATATGGAAGAAGGGACATCTCCACCTTGGGGTCCCATATACAAGCTGTTAGAAACTGAGCTACAAGCGTTCAGGGAGTACTTGGATCGCATGTTAAAAGAAGGGAAGATCTAACCCTCTAAGTCTCTAGCTAGGGTACCTATCTTGTTTGTCAAGAAGGCAGACAGTTCCCTACACCTTTATGTGGACTATTGTGGCCTAAACAAAGTCTTCATTTAAAATTGCTACCCTCTTTGCCTTATAGGGGAACTTCGAGATCGCATCAGAAAAGCCAAGTGGTTCACTAAGTTGGACCTCAAAAATGGCTATAACCTCATCCGAATAGCGAAGGGGCATGAATGGAAAACAGTGTTCAGAACATGGTATATGTTACAAACACTGATTTTATAGTGGCATTACCTGAACTATAAAAGGGCTATACTTGATGGTCGCATAATGCTTACATGAGTTTATATAGAATGGCAAGGCATAATAGAGGCTTTGATGAACACGTTTAAAGCTTACCTAATAGTTATGGCATGATCAGCTACATAGGCAATATACAAGTCTTATCGAAGATAGAATATCAGGTTAAACCAATGATGATCATAGGTAATCTTTACTAAATCTATGATCAGTGTATAGCATAATTGTATTACCTTAGAAGGAACCTAAAAGAGACACTTGCATGAAGTTGCTTCTATGGGATTCGAACAATGTCATTCATTATCTAACAGGATACATATATTGGTGTATTTAAGGAGGGTGATAAGAGGAGGCTTCACGAAGCCTATCTCAGCACTCCCTGCTGAGGAGATACCGTAGGCTTGCCTAAGCCGACCTCAGCGGTATCTTCATCTTCGATACCGTAGGCTTGCCTAAGCATACCACAGCGGTATCTCCTTCCTCAATACTGATGGCCTTGTCGATCTGGCAGCTTGGGACAGCGGTAAAGGTCTCGTTCCGCAGAACGTGATCCTGAGGGTGAAAACTGTATACCACATACACCTGTATGTGGCCCCAAGTTCAACTCCGGTGTAAGTCGACTTACAAATTACCCTAATGGGAATCATAATGGTCTTAGGACTGCAGTAATTATAATCGTACTGTTGTGGTGATATCGTGAGCTCTGCATTTTACCGTGGGGAATTCCTTAGTATGTGCTGGGTACTTCTGATTTTCCTCGGTTGCAAGATTCTGCCAGATTCTGCCAGGTTCATCTCCGATACCGTGGGCTTCCTTAAGCCTACCTCAGTGGTATCTTCGTCTCCGATACCGTGGGCTTCCCTAAGCCTACCTCAGTGGTATCTTCATCTCCGATACCGTCGGCTTCCCTAAGCCTACCTCAGCGGTATCTTCGTCTCCGATACCGTGGGCTTCCCTAAGCCTACCTCATCGGTATCTTCGTCTCCGATACTGTGGGCTTCCTTAAGCATACCTCAGCGGTATCTTCGTCTCTGATACCGTGGGCTTCCTTAAGCCTACCTCACCGGTATCTTCTTCTCCGATACCATGGGCTTCCTTAAGCC
>JABYPW010002530.1:0-11055 GCA_016880775.1 Phymatotrichopsis omnivora | reverse complement strand
TACTATATCATAAGTAAGAAGTCATTGCTAAGATATTATTAAGATAAATGAGAGCATAATTATACCCAATTAATAGAGTAAATTGATACATTTAAGGATAATTATGTGATAAATTAATAAGTTATTACTAATGTATTATTAAAAGAAATAAGAGCATAATTATACATAATTTATGAAGTAAATTGACTACTTTGAGGATAATTATATTTAAGTTATGTTAAAGAAACTGTATTAGAGTATACATACAATGATAAGGATGTTGATCATACAACCATTTTAGCTTATTAAGAGTAGTAAAATCCTGTTTGTAGAGAAACTGATGCAAGAATAATGAGCCCTGGAGCTTATTATATTCCACTTATATATCTTAGCACCATTAGAGGCCTTGCTATATATTATTTTTCAGGGTTAATAATGTCTTAAAGTTTAAGGTACATATAATTTAGCTAATTATATATGATTACTCAAGCACTAAAATATACAGACTACACAAATATGTTAAGATCTCTATCAAAGTGATTACTGATATTGATATTATAGGGATTACTCTACTGCATAGGTCCTATTTTTAATTCCTATCAGGAGACTAGGCAATGTCAAATGTTTACTATACACTAGATTCTGCACACTGTTTTTCTAACCTTATTACTTCTTAGTTCTTAAGAACAGACTGACTCAAACTACCATAACTACTACCTGAACTACAATTACAATATTCCTACCTCATAACCATCTTATTATTATCCTTATATCTTTCACAACTATAATGGGTAAAACCAGTTTAGTATCCCCTACATAATAGCAGATATTACTATAACTTATTTACTGTTTTACACTTGTTTCCTAACATACTCCAAAGGATCTCATCATCTGAAAATCTCTCCATTCTTTAAAAGACAACCTTAGGACTGGGCCCTATATGCATACCTAGCATTTAAACATGATAAATCCTTTACTCCAAGGCATATCAGCAGTAGTTAATTTTCTTCTTTCCAACATATCTAATGCTGTACATATACATGCTGTACTAAGGCCTACCATGACCGTACATCTATACTATTAGCCTACTTTGAAGAAAAGGTATACTATATCCTTAATCTGTTCCTCCAAATCTCCCTATATATATTCTTTAACTACTGCTCCTAGATCCTTATGCTTTAGGGATGGGATACTATGTGTTATGCACACTGGAATAACTATTCTACTCATCTGATTCTGTCATATTTTAGTCCTTAAATGCAGTAGATGACTATCTTACTCCCTGGAGTAGTCTGGGGATTATACACTATATATAGGATATGGCAGAAAAACTATTTTAGTTATCCAGTATTATCATAATTTAATCCCCAAATGTAGCATATGACTATTTAGCTCACTGCAATACTCTGCAGATTACACACTATGTGTATGGCATATAAGAATGACCATTTTGCTCATCTAATTCTGTCCTATTTTAGTCCTATAATGCAGTAGATGACCCTTGTACTCACTGTAGTACTCTGGGACTTGGTTGATATTTATGTATAGGGGTCTGGATCCGATCATGCATTTACAAGGCATTGGTTACAGAATCAGGAGCAGATAGGTAAAGAGGTGGTGAGAAGGAAGCCCATACCTATTCAGACTATTGCATGTAAATCTCAGAGGTAAACTGGGGTCCAGACTATATTGCAGAAATCAGATAGTTATTGAGTCATACATCAAGTAGTAGGGGATCTTTATCACCATTCTCAGAGGTCTCCATTACAGATGTTTCTAGTAAGTCAGATTTTAGTTATGATGATTTAAGTGAGTATGACTCTGAAGGTAATAATTACTATTATATTAATGGAAGTACTCTTTTATCTACTTCATGACTTACTGCTAACTAAATTCCTAATATTGTAATAGATTATGAAATGATATCTACCCCCACTCCTGAGGACTCCACTACTACTGTTACTAAGGCTACTACTAAGTACAAGAATATTTTAGCTATCTTAACTTTAGCATATGAATTGCAAGTCCCTAATAATCATTGGCATCTCACATTATCCCCTGGCTATACAGTTGAAGGTATAATATATAGTTTATGCCTAGACATATACATACCTACCATCTTCACCTCACTTACACCTTCATTCATCCTCGATATAAGGGATATATCAACAATCTAAACATGGTTTTCAGTGGAGGAATATTATGAGATTATGGATATGGTCCCTGAAATACCGATAGTAGATGCCAAGATGATTAATAGCTTAATTCAGTTTTTCCCTACGAAGACAACTTTAGATGTCTAGAAGGTATTAGAGGAGATATCTTTTTTACAAAAGGAGGAAATATATGAAAGGGAGAAACATTTTGATACATGTTAGGTAGATATAATTATAAGGATTATGTATATATACCAATTACTTCTACAATACTCTTCATAGCTACTAATACGTTATTAATAGACTTGGCCTTTGGGAGTGCCCTAAAGATCTTCTTCATGTTATGCATATGGAAGAATGGTATACAAGCTACCTATGGTCTCTAATTGTAGACTAGTGTCTACTCTCCCTGCCAGATATAACTATTGAACAGTATTAGCCTATTCTATAACTTATTATTAACTTAGCTAATTGAAAAAAAGGAAGAAAATTTCATGCCATGCCTCCACTGAATGGAGATATCATAACCATATAAGAAAAACCTATGGCCGCATAGGCCCCCACCTTGATGCAGTTATCCGGACACTTGGAGAAGATACTAAAGAGTATAGGGGTATGGAAGTCTGTCAGTCATATACTGGTCAGAGTTTATCTAAGTGCCTTTAGGATACTTTGAAGTTAGCAAAAGTACTACAGGATATGCTATACAAGCTGCATAGGTTAGTTGATCATCATGAGGAAGTTATAAGGAAACTCCAGGTTGTTGGTATATTTTGTACTGGTTTCAAGATTCAATTTATGTGGATAGGTTGCTGGAAAGGTGTAGTGGAAGTCCTTATTAAGGATCCACTAATGGAAGTACCTATTGTAGTTAAGGAGATAGATAAGCTATTTAAGGTTATTGCGGTAGTGCAGAGGGTGTGCAGAGGGTTAAGGTATATTTACAATCCTGAAAGTAGAGGTACATATCTACTAATATATATAGATAGTTATCAATAACTCTGTTAAAGCGGTGACTCAATATCATCAACTGAACTGTAAGGAGGACTTAATTCAAGAATTGCTTCATGGTCCAAAGAAGGTACAAGTAAGGCTAGGGCATGCACTAGATACTCCATAGCAAGTATAGATTGAGATAAGATATGATAAAGTTATATCTATAGTTGAGGCAATTATTTTGTTGATGTATCTAAAACAAATACTTGACTTCTATCTCAATTTATTAATTTTTTCCACCTGTCGAGTATAAAAAACTTAGTTTCTATGCTTTAGAGTATTCTTACCTAATATATTCTTAATTTAGAGAGTTTTAAAATCCTATTTTTAAGAATATTAACATAATAGTAGATGAATTTAAAACTAAGTAATACCTATAATATTTTAGCATTAACTTAACTATAGTATAAAAAAAAATCTAGTTTTTGGAGGAATTGATGTAAGAGTGATAAGGAATGGTTATCTTACTATACATTAACTTTATCTATAGTAGTAAAAACCTGTTATTTTAGAGTTTGATATCAGAATATATTTCTTTTAAGCTAACTAATGCCTATCATTATAAAGTTTTAGCTTATCTATTATAGAAAAATCCTGATTTTATAGAAATTGATGTAAGAATTAAAGGTGATGTAAGAATTATGTAAGAATTAAAGGTGATGTAAGAATTAAAGGTGATGTAAGAATTAAAGGTGATGTAAGAATTAAAGGTGATGTAAGAATTAAAGGTGATGTAAGAATTAAAGGTGATGTAAGAATTAAAGGTGATGTAAGAATTAAAAGTGAAGTAAGAATTAAAGGTGATGTATGGAGAAACCTGTATAATATATTACATTAAGTTTAGTTAGAATAATAAAAAAAAAATATCCAAAAAAAATAAATATAATCTATGATATGCATGAAATTTCGAAATATAAGTTACTATTAAGAATCTCCCAATCTCCCTAATCATCGATTTCTTTTTATTTGTAAGTCTCTATTTTTGTATAATGGCTTTATCACAGTCAGCATACATTACTATTATGGCACCTTTATTTTCACCATCAACTCTGAATCCTGCTTGCCCTAGAATACAGCAATATAAGTCATTGATTCCTATCCTAAAATCAGTCCTAATTCAAGGCTTAGAAGAAGGGATACAGGAGATTGGGGCCTTAATCCATTATTATATCGATGATAATATCTTAGAACCTCAGGATAGTTATATAGTTTTGATGTCTAGAAGGTTTTCAGCTTAAGCTAATTAACCTTTAGATATTACACTAACTGAGCTATCGATATAAGTTATAATCAATTCTAAAAACTTAAATTAATAAGAAGAAATGTGAGTAATATACTTATATAACTTTTGAGTAGTATGTTTCAAGATATTGATGTCTCCTTGCCAGAGTATGAGCAAAGACTTCCTGAACCAGTCTCAGTGATTATTATATTCTATGGGAAAACTATTTCCACATCAAATTCAATAATATCCATGGAAGCGAGTAATAGTGTTCAATCATTCAATGTATAGACAGCATCTTATACTTCAAATAGTTTTGAATCATTTTGTATAAGGTGTTATCTACCGTTAACAGCGAGGTTTGCAAAAATACTATTACCTGATAAAGGAGGTTTTGTTATGGTTAATAGTGTTTTAGTTAGAAGGCATAGTGCTAGTGGTCATATAGCTGTATTATTAAAGGATTTTGTTTTCCTTAGTACTTGGGAAAGGAAAGAGGAACCTATAACTAAAACACCAGAGAAGCGGAAGTTTCATTGGGGACCTAAAATACCAAGGAAGGAAATGTGTCTAAATTTAGAAGGTAGAGAGGGTAAGGAGGGTATGACTATTCTTGAGAGTGGAAATTTTGGAATGGGTAGTAGTAAGGAGGGTATAGCTGCGGAAGATAATGACTGAATAATTGTGTAATGCAAGAGATCTTCACTTAACTTAATTTTTCGAAGTCCCTTTATATATCCACTATATCCTATAATATTGTTAATATAGAATATATTCTATTGATAGAAATATGGTAAAGTGAATAAGAAATAGGGAAGTAATAAGCTCAAGTATACAAGAACATTGAAATGCCATTCTATATTCTATTAGGAGATATACTGATAATAGATGAGAAAGAACAACATAGTAGAGAGAACTTTCAATACTTCAACCTTAGGAATTAAGGCTTAAGTGGAATAAGGTATGTTCTTTTTATGGTATTCTTCTTTTAGATAGTAAGAAGGATGGTTAGTACTGCTTAAAGGGTCAAAGAAGGCTTCTAAAACTTCTAGACTATCCAGAGAATATTAGTTTCCTCTTACAATCAGATCCAGTTATAGCCTCTATAGTTTGCTGTAAGTTAAATTCTATATTTTCATTATTAGTTATTGGTGTTAGTGGAGGTTTTCAGTCACTTCCTACCCCTAGCAATGTTGCTATTTATAGGAGAACTTACCATCAGCTTTTAGATTTAACTCAAGGGGAGCATTCTATATGATAGTTCTTATATGATGAAATTCAGTGCTCTATAACTACTGCACAGTTAAACATAGCAGATATATGGGTAAGATTATTTCGAGAATTGCTGAAATCTAGAAACCATTATATGCCACTACTTGAACAGCTTGGAAATCAACAAGGAACTTAACCTGTTACAGCTATGGTACTAAGGCCTCTGCATGATAATAGGTTATATTAGTTGAGCACCTCTTAGTGAGTATACCCCACCTACCCTGCATGTAAGGACTATCCAGAAGTGGGCTCTGCCCTAAGGGATTGGAATGTGTCACATCTATTATGATGAGTCAGGATCTGACTAATCCATCATCCTCTGATATGTACCCTAACACATGATTGGATAACTCAGGTAACTCGTGTATCTAGTCAACATGACAGTATGACCTATAAGCTGATCAAGCCTATATCGCATGATGACGATCAACCTGAGATTGGCGATCTATTACTCATAACATCGCTAATCATTTCCATTACAACTCCTAAGAATGATATGATTAGTGATACGAATACGTCAGAATGAGTCATAGAGGTTCTAAGGGTTTCTTTCATATTCTATTTCTTATATAATCTCTTATATCATTTTTTACGGCAGTTGTCTTCAAGGTACGGAAAAGGCTCGGTAAAGTGCAAGTGCGACTCAACAGAGAAACGTATTACTGAGTAAACTCAGATATCTCAATGTGTTCTAAGTCTGGATCCACAAATTCACTTTCCTATGTCGTAGAGAAGAGAGAGAGATTTAAAGCATTGTTAAGAAGGAATATATTCTTAAGGCTCGTAGCTAGTCTGTAGACTAAAGAGAGAAGGAAAGGAAAGAACATGAATTGACTTATATGATTTTCCCATTAAGTTATTTTACATCGCATACCCCCGGCGGGGCGTTTACACTCAGCCAAGAGCAAGAACATAACCAAAGAGTACACGATGGTCCTCCGCCTACTCGTACCGAAAACCCGAAAGAAGAAAGGAAAAAGAAAGAAAGAAACGTAGACGACTACGTACAAAAGCTGACCAGGGAAAAACAATCGCTAGGCGAACCTTAAAGCAATGAAAGAAAAACCCCCTACGCAGACTACGCGACCGAGCGGAAAATAAAAGAGAAGAGAGAAAGAGAAACGCGCAAACTCCTCCGCACTTTACCGAAGCAGAAAAACACTACTCACATCACGAAAGAATAGAAACGAGGCAGGGAGGGAGAAACTAAACTCCACCCATGGTGGTAGACTTATCCTTCCTGTTAGACTTGGCGAGTTTAGCCTGGATCATCGTCATACAGATTGGATCGTTCGCTTTGTAGGGGCCTGCGCAGTTGGCGCATCGGAGAACGGTGTTCTCGCAGGTGAAACCTTTCGGTTGTTTGCAGTCGGCGACGCTGCAGGTATGTTCGGAGATGGTATGGGGGCCGGCACTGAGGCGGCAGCAGGGAGGGGACTGGCAGTTCTGGACCAGGTGTCCAAACTTCGAGCAGCGGGAGCATTGGGTGTCGGCGCCGAAAGGAATATACTTGACGGTGCGACGGGTCTTGTTGAGAATGGTGAGACCTTTGAGAATACGGGCCTCGTTGTTATTGTCGATGACAGTAATCATGAGTGAACTGTGATTCTGTTTGTTGATTTTGGAGCTGGACATCAGCCAGCGCGGGGTCATGGCGAGGGTAACACCGGAGTTGTAGCATTCGATCTCTTGATAGAGTCGGGACATCTGTCCTACGGTGTTGAGGTCAGTGGCAGTGGGGACGGCATGGATGATATACTTCTTCCATGTGTGATTGCGATTGATTCCTTTGACTTCCGCAAACTCGCCAACAGCTTTCGTGATGACGGTTCGGTAGGAAAGGACAGCGGCGGCGGTGACTGTCTCCATGGTAGTGAGGACGAGTGTGGTGGGATTGTTGTTTCGGCATCTCTGGATGCGCAGGAACGAAGGTGCTTTGGCTTTGTCAAGGGCCGAGTTGTCTCGGTCGCGAATCTAGATGTGAGCGTCCTCGCCGAAAGCTGATAGTTCTTTGATATCGACAATAATTTCTCGGTCGCGGCAGGTAGGGTAAGAACATGAAGTGACTTATCTTGTCCTCCCTCGGATCACTGATGTACAGATGGGGCGTCGCACTCAATTAAGAGCATATGACATAGTCGCGTAATATAGGAGCGATCTCGCTAAGCGCTGTCAGGGTAACCCTTCATACAGCCATTGACGTCATCGGTCGCATTCGCTTACAGGGACTGAACCAGTAATTAGGCAACCCTGTATGGTCGGGGAAAACTCGCTTACGCTACAAAACCCACGACCAACCGGTAAATCGTGGTATGGAATGGGATGAGTGGGATTTGAACCCACGACCTTGCACGTTACCGTACAATGACACCAGGACAGCCATACCACTAGACCATCCTCACCCAGAACATGAAGTGACTAGGGGGGGGGGGGAAATTCATTTTTATTTTATCTTTACGACCCCGCTAGGGGTCGTCTAAAGAACCTCCGCTTGCAGCTATGTCAAGCTATGACGGAGGTAGAAGACAGCTGACCTAATGTCGGTAGCATGTCCTACAGTTTACAGATAAAATACACGGTTTGTTCCCGACTCCTCCTCGCTTACACGCAATAAACTAAAGAAGAGACGGGGCGGAAGGGAAAGAGCGGTGGGGGAAAGTAAAAACCAAAAAAAAGAAAACGCGACCGGCACAAAGTGACCACCCAGTACGTCAAAACAGCAGAAGAACTTTAAGCGAAAAAGGAAAAAGAAAAGCCTGGGGAACCCCTTTCCCATCTCCAGCGAGGCGAACCTTACAACAACTGGAAGGAATTGAGGTAGAAGCGAGAAACACTAGCCAAAGAGAAAGGAAAGAGAAAAGACAAAGAAGCAAACACAAGTCAAACTCACAAAACTATTACACAAAGGGAACAACAAAAGCGAAAAGAAAGATGAACTGTCGAGGGGCCCTAAGTCTCCATTCCCTCTTCCATCATGGCATGCAGGTTCTCTACTTGCTTGTTATTATTGGCCAAGGCTTGCAAATACACGGGGCAGAGGGGATCGTTAGCGGGGTGGGTGGTATCGCAATTAGCGCATTTAAGCACTGTGTGCTCGCATTGTCGTCCGCGGCGTTTGCATTCTGTGTTGCCACAGAAATGCTCAAAGATGGCGTGGGGTCCGGCGCAGATACGGCAGCGGGGAGAGAATGTGCACTTCAGTTGGTGATGACCGAAGCGGCAACAGCGGGAGCACTGGGTAGCCTTAGAAAAGGCGATGTAGGGGTCAGTCCAACGGTTCTTATTGAGGATGGTCAGGCCCTGGGAAATGCGGTAATGGTTATTGTTCACCACCACGGTGATGACAATAGAAGAGGCAGGTTTGCCGACGAGCTTGTCCTTCGAAGTGAGCCAGCGCGGGGTTTGAGCGAGTACAACACCTTGGTTGAATATCTTGATTTCCTTGCAGATGAGCGACATGTGTTCGAACTCCGAGGTGTTAAGGACGGGGGTTGGCACATTGTGCACAATGTACTTCTTGTGAAGGAAGTTCCGGCATAGGCCGGTGACAGTGGGGAAGAACTTGCGAACGGCTTCCTCGATAGTTGGCTTGTAGGCAAGTACTTGTTGGGCGGTGGTGTTCTCCATTACAGAGAGGAAGACGTTGCTAGCTCTAGCTTTTCGTACGGAACATGAAGTGACTTATCTTGTCCTCCCTTGGATCACTGATGTACGGACGGGGCGTCGCACTCAATTAAGAGCATATGACATAGTCGCGTAACACAGGAGCGATATCGCTAAGCGCCGTCAGGGTAACCCTTCATACAGCGGAACATGAAGATGATGATGATGATGTTTCATTTCGTTTCGTAGCTTACAAGACTAGCTCTTCACTAACCTAACTACAGGGCCGTCCGCATGCAGTCAAAGACTATGGCGTGTCACCCAAAATAAAACAAAGGAAAAACAAAGGAAAAAGTATCACCCAAAAATCCTCCGCGAGATACCTGCACACAGCAAATGACTAGTTACATGATAAAAGAATGTATCGTCCATCTCCTCCACCCAAAAACTTCCTCCACTAGTTCCGTGCGATGAGGGGACTTGTAGGTGTTGTGTTGGCACCGGCGGGCGCGGTCGCAGAAGCTAAGCGAGCCGGCGATGTAGCGATCAGAAGGTTTTGTGTTGTTCGCGGTTGTACATCCTGCGGGAGGGGGTGCGTACGGTCGTGAGGTTTGTCAAGTTTGTTCTGGCGTTCCCGACTTCGTTTGTTGGTCTTGTATTGTCGCCATGGAGGGGCGATGGGAGAGCATTGGATGCGACCGTGAAGGTCGCTTAGAGGTCTGCGCGATCGCTCCGGAGGGCCTGGGCACCCCTCCTAGGAGCTCTGAGAGCATCGCTGTTGGATGTGTTGTGCGATCGGAGATCGCTTGTGGGGGTGTGGGAGATATCGCGAGATCACCGCCTACGCAGTACAGGGCACGGTCGCGAATAGGGCGAGTTGCGCCAGCTGGCGACTACCGTTCGTGCCTACAGGACGCCGTGTCGCGCTGTCCAGTGGCTCGCGGGTTGCTGTGCGATCGGCGGCGCACGAGGTTGACGTTTGTTGCAGTCTTCTCATCCAGCCGAGGACGGGACTGGTGATAGTTTCTGCGTGTTGAAATGTAGGGGGTAGGAGAGTATTGTAGAGTGTCCTGAGCGAAACATGAAGTGACGTTTCTTTTATTCCCGTTTCAGTTATTTTACATCCCATAGCCCCGGCGGGGCGCATACACTCAACTAAGAGCAAGAACATAACCGAGACTACAGGATGATCCTCCGCATACTCATACCGGGAACCCAAAAGAAAAAAGGAAAGGAAAGAAAAAGAACGCAGACAACTACGTACAAAAGCCGACCGGGGAAAAGCAATCACTAGGTGAACCTTAAAACAATGAAAGAAAAAACCCCCCTATGCAGACTACGCAACTGAGCGAAAAATAAAAGAGGAGAGAGAGAGAGAAACGCGCAAACTCCTCCGCACTTTACCGAAGTAGAAAAACACTAGTTACATCGCGGGGAATAAAAATAGGGTAGGGGAGAAGAAACTAAACACCTCCCATCGTCGTGGACTTATCCTTCCTATTAGACTCGGCAAGTTTGGCCTGAATTAACGTCATACAGATAGGATCGTTCGCTTGGTGGGGGCCGGCGCAATTCGCACATCGGAGGACGGTGTTCTCGCAGGCAAAGCCTTTTGGCTGCTTGCAGTCGGCGACTCCGCAGGTATGTTCGGAGATGGTGTGGGGGCCGGCGCAGAGTCGGCAGCAAGGAGGTGATTGACAGTTCTGGACAGGGTGTCCGAACTTCGAGCATCGGGAGCATTGGGTGTCGGCGCCGAAGGGGATGTACTTGACGGTGCGACGGGTTTTGTTGAGGATGGTGAGGCCCTTAAGGATACGGGCCTCGTTG
>JABYPW010002529.1:0-11059 GCA_016880775.1 Phymatotrichopsis omnivora | reverse complement strand
GGGGGGGGGAGGCAATTGTTATCACAGTTCTGCTAGTTTAACGATCCCTTTGTCAATAAGGTTAATCTAGAGGTTTATGTCCTTACATAATAAGTACTTAAGGATCTTGTCTAGGACAGCATTCATAGTTCACTTGTAGTATAGTAGTACATAAAATGGTACATAGGTTAATATGGTTCTCTGCATATACAGTAGTTGCTTTCATAGTTGTAGTGGAGTAGGTTATGAATATAATAGTGTCAGGTCTGATACTGAATAGCTCTTGCTGCTTGGTACTTTCCTATTATAGTATATGTGTCTGTTTTCTTTTTGACTGGATTGCCTGTGTACTCCTCAAATCATTTCCATAGCCTATCCTTAGTTTTACATTGTATGATAGACCTTGTTAGAGCTTTTTATGCTGAGACTTTTTACCTGTTTTGGCTATTTCTTTTCAGACTATATGTTGGCCAGCTAAGCTGCTCTTTCATTTCCCTCTATCATAGTATGCCCTAGGACCTATGTGATGGTGGTCTTGATTCCCTTCTATTCCAGTTTGTTATTCAGTTACAATATTTCACTTGCTATTTCTTACATAGGTGCATGGAGAGGGTTTACCACTGCTGTGACGGATCACCCTATATGGATCATATATGACTCAGTAAAGATACCTCAGGTACACTTCGCAAACATTACTGAGTGAACTCAGATATCTCAGCTAAATGAAAGCTTAACTAGAATATATCTTTCCTACAATGATCAGGTGGACTTCAAGTGTTGAAGAGAGAGATAGACGAATATATTCTTTAAGGCTCAAAGATAACTCAAAGGCTTTCATAATGGTGATTGCAGAGAAGACAAGAAGCTATGTGCTAAAGAAGGAAGGAAGGAAAGACAACAAGACAAGAAGAACCGCGCACTTAAATATCCTATCCTATACCTAAGCTAACAAAGAGATGACAAAGGAAATAGAAAGACCAAGAACCATTCCTATTGTAGACCATCCCCTGATTCCTAATCGCTGAAGCCTATAGAAGAGTCTGGGAATGACAAGACGTAATTAGTATTTCTTTTGACTATGATCAGCTATTACTCTCTCAGGCCTCACTACTGATTTCTGATAGTCTCTCACAATATGAGTCCAATCACCTGATCATGACCTCATAGCTAACTATGCTAATGTCACATTATACTGATAGCTGATTACATGGTTACTGTAGGGCTGACTTCCTGCACCTAGTCAGGGCTAACAGCAAAGCCACACTATGCCATACCATACCATAAGGTCATGTGATAGAGGATTGTCTCCAGAGCGCTTAACACAATGGTGAAGGGTAGAGATAGCATACTCACATGTTGACAATCTAAGCATAACCTCCATTATACTGCATCATTTAGGTACCTTGACGCTGACCACTACCAGTGTTCATAATAGCTGCTATAATCACTGCTTGTGAGTTATAGAATATATGCACTTTGACTGTACTTTAGTAGTAGTGGGTCTATTCACTAGCTATTTGGAAAGCTGTTCTGATCCCTTCTAGTTCCCTATCAAAGACCTGGACTTTAGTGCCTAGTACTTTTTATGTTTTACTGACTTCTGTACTATTATGGTATATTACTGCTGCAAATCCTACCTAGTGTTTGTTGCTTACCTTTGAGGCATCTGTAAAGATAGCAAGTGTATCTTTTCTAAAAATTCTAGGCCACATTTTGAAAGCTTCTTCTCTTTCAAGGAAACTTTCTACTTCTGGTCTGCCCTCTATTGATATAGGCTATAGTCATACTATAGTGGGGAGTTTGTAGTTGGAGAGGATCTAGTCACTAATGCTTTCTCTAATTATACTGATGATTGTATCTATTTGGAGTTATCTCATCCTAAGCCACACTGAGATTTCTAGTCTCTATAAGGGGATCCATAATGGGGTTTCTCTTCCCTAGTTCCTTCCTAGTATATTTGGGAGTCTGGGGTACATAGGGTGGATTTGGTCAATGGTGATCATTCTTGTCCTATAGTTTACTTGGTATATAGATATTTGCAGCTCTGCTAGTTAGATCTTAGCTTTGATGAGGAATTTCTTCCCTTCTACATATTTGTGCATACCACACACCCACATTACTCCTGCAGCTTTGTCTGTATCAAATGTTTTTGCTGCTCCTTATGTGATCTTGTGTGGATGTAATGTGTATGCTACATACATAAGTGATGGGATTATGACTGCCTTGACTAGCTTCAGTGCTATAAATGGGTTTAGGTCTTTAACTCCTATAGAGAGTCATTATAGTCTTGCAAGAGAATCTCTAGCCACTCCTGCCCTATGTAGGCTATGGGGGAGCTATGCTTTATTAGAGTCCATTTTTAATCCAAGATTATAAAGGACAACTCCTTCAGTAGTGCAACTGAGCATTAGTCTGTAGCAGGGTTTAGGGCTAAATCAAGATGGAAGAAGATACACAACTCTTTTAGAGGACTCAAGAGGTCCACTTAGAGTGAGACAATGATGTACTCAAGGTTTGTGGGAATAACCTTTTATTCCTATAGTATATACTTAAGATACTACATAAAGAAGAAAGGAAAGAAATTTATATTTTTCCCTATACTATAGTTTAACATCTTCCTATCCTCCAGCAGGGCATTTCTACTTATTTAAAAGCAAAGACATAAACAAAAGATGAAACATGACCCATCCACTGAAGAAAAAATTAAAGAAATAAAGGAAAGCGCTATGACAAAAGAAATAAGGAGATCTTCCATCAATTTCCAATGAAACTGTCTCTCTTTTTTAACCTTTGATATCACTTTATCCTACTTTATCTAAGAAAACTTTATCCTGCTCCTTCTACTAACACTATCAGAGGGGGGGGGGTTTTGCGTCCTTGGTCCAGGCATTTCCTATTCCTTTTTTGACTATCTTTTTCTATAGCTCTAGGTTTCAGTAAAGTATATGTTCCAGGTCCTTTACTTTGTAGAGGGTTCTGAGCTCACTTATGGTCTTAAATTCAATAAGGTAGTGCTATACAGACTGGGGCTCTCTACACAGGCAGATATTACTTTCTTGGTAGAAGTAGAGGAGGTTAGGGATATAGCAGTGGCCTGTTTGGAACTGAAAGGCTCAGGAAGCTTGGTACTTATCCATTGCCATATAGGGGTCTACTTTCTTTTCAATTATTTTGCCTGTGTATTCTTCGAACCATTTCCATATCTGTTCTTTGGTTTCAGTTTGGATTGTTGATCTTATAATCTCCCTTTTAGTTTTTCAGGATTTTGCCTATTTCCTTTCTAGTTTTTTAGACTTGATTTTTGCCAGCTTATCTGCCATTTAGTTTCCTTTAATTCCTTTGTAACTGGGTACCCACTCGATTCTAGTTTGTAGGTTCCGATGCTTTAGCTTTAGGTTTATTACAAATATCTCCTTCATAATGTGTTATGTTATTGCTGGCATCAGGCTAGCTACTGCTGTTATTGCTGCTTAGGAATTGGAGAAAATTTGAAGGGTGTCCACCGTTGTTCGATTTTTGGTCTATTTATATGCCAGTTGAAATACTGCCAGGATTACTTCGATTTCGCCATCAAATACCTATACTTCAGAGCCTAGAGATATGGTTACTCTCTGTTTGCTTCTTCTGGGGCCATGGTACAGTACTGCAGCCATTCTAACTTAGTGTTTGTTACTGACCTTGGATGCGTCAGTGAAGATTGATACTGTGCTCAGGGGAAAAATTCTTGGCCAGGTTTTCACTGCTTCTTCTTTTTCTAGGAACTTGATTATGGTTAGCCTTCCTTCCATCATAATGGGCAAGGGTCTTCTAGGATGAGGTAGGATGTAGTTGGTGAGCATTTCTCCACCGATGCTTTCTTTTACTATGCCTATAATCGTGTCAATTTAGAGTTGTCTTTTCATAGACTATAGGGATTCTTCCATTCACCATTTTGGTGTTCTAGGTGGTCTATACTTGTCTCATCCTCTTCCTAGCATATTTTGGAAGCAGTTATAGTTAGGGTGCATAGGGTATATCATAAGCATTCTTGCACCGTAATTTTCTTGGTAGTGGTAAATTTGTAGCTTGGCCAGTAGTACTTTTGCTTCGATGAGGCTTTTCTTATTGTTGGTTAACATGTGCATTCCAAGAAGAAAGGAAATGATATAAACTTCTCTAATAACTACTTAAGGCACTACAGTATAGTGTTTACACTTAACTAAAAGTAGAGACATAACTGTAGCTATCCCCCCTTAAAACGAAAAAGGAATCCTCTACCTACTCATGCCAAAAAAGAAAAACGTATACAACTACATACAAAAGCTGACTGGGGAAAAACAATCAAAAGGCAAACCTTAAAACAATGAAATAAAAACCCCCTATGTATGCTATGCAACTGAGTAAAAAGTAAAAGATAAAAGAGAAAGAGAAATATGCAAACTCCTCCATACTTTACTGAAGCAGAAAAACACCAGTTCTATTGTAGAAAAAATAAAAACAAGGTAAGAGAAAGGAGAAACTAAACTCCCCCCATAGTAGTAGACTTATCCTTCCTATTAGACTTAGCAAGTTTGGCCTGGATCATTATTATACAGATCAGATCATTCGCTTTATGAGGGCTGGCATAGTTTGCACATTGGAGAATAGTGTTTTCACAGGAGAAATCTTTCAGTTGCTTGCAGTCAGATACCCTATAGGTATATTTAGAGATAGTGTAGGGGCCAGCACAGAGTTGGTAGCAAGGAGGAGATTGACAGTTCTAGACTAGGTGTTTAAACTTCGAGCAGCAAGAGTATTGGGTGTCGGTGCTGAAGGGGATGTACTTGATAGTATGACAGGTTTTGTTGAGGCTAGTGAGGCCTTAAAGGATACAGGCCTTATTTTTGTTATCAATAATAGTAACCAAAAGTGAGCTGTGATGCTGTTTGTTGATTTTAGTGCTAGATGTCAGCCAGCATGGGGTCATTACAAGGGTAACACCAGAGTTATAGCACTTGATCTCCTGGTAGAGGTAGGTAATTAGTCCTATAGTGTTAAGGTCAGTAGCAGTGGGAATACCATGGATAATGTACTTCTTCCATGTGTGGTTGCAGTTAATACCCTTGACTTTGCAAAATTCAACAACAGCTTTGGCGATAGTAGGGTGGTAGGTAAGGCTAGCAGCAGCAGTGACAGTCTCCATAGTGGTAAGGACTAGCAAAGTGGTGTTATTGTTATGACATCTCTGGATGTGCAAGAAGGAGGGAGCTTTGGCTTTATCCAGGGCTGAGTTGACTTGGTTGTAGATTTAGACATGGGCATCCTGGCCGAAGGCCAATGGTTATTTGATATCAATGATAATTTCATGGTTGCAGTAGCTAGGATACTGTGGGAGGGGAAGTGGGGTGGTTCAGAGAAGGTCCTTCTATGTAACTGGGCCACCTTTCTTCTTCTGTTTTTTGGAAATGACTTGAGCCTAAGTTTGAGCATCATAGGCTGGTTGTAGGGTAGGGAGGGAAGTGGAGGTAGTGGTGATCAAATGAAGTTTCCTGAGATCTTTTGTGGTCACTTTTTGTTGTTTTTGGATGTCCTTGAGTGACTCAAGGACTTGTAGGGGAGTAGGTAAGGTTCCAGTAATAGGTACTAGTGTTTTAGTTACAGGCGGGGGTGGTCGTGACTCTAGAGTATCCACTTGGTTAGCGAGATCTGTCTGGGTGTTAGAGATGGTAGTGAGAGTTGACTGGATAGATACCAGTGACTATTGGATAGCAGGGAGGTCTCTTGCAAAGAAGGCAACAAGTCCAGACATGTTGAAGGTCTTTATAGCCTATATACCTTAAATATTGGATCCTGTGCAGGCACCGTTTGAGGAGGTGTTGTATCCAAGTAGGTGACCAAACTCAGATGTTGCAAGGTCAACTTGAATTTGTCTGAATACTTTGACCCTTTGAATGGTTTCAGGGGAGGGGAGGGGAGCATCTTTGGGGAAAATAGGGGTTAAGGTAAAAGGGGAGGGGAGTGTCTTTAGGGAAAATTATGGTTGAGGTAAAAGGGGAGGGAGGGGTTAGAAAAGGGGAAGGGGTATTATGACGAGATATCGCTAAAGGGTGGGGATAGAAAAGGTTGTGGGAAGAATTTTTAGAATAAGTAAGGTTTAAAGGTTGCAAATTAGATTGCAAGAATGAAGAAGAAAGGAAAGAGAAATACAGGACTACACTAATTTCCTTTCCTTTTATACCAACTATGAAGAGTACTGCCTCCCTTCTGGAGTAGTGTAAAGGACAACTCCTTCAGCGATACAACTGATGCTCAGTCTGTATCAGGGGTTTTGGGTAAATCAGGATAGAAGAAGATACACAACTCTGTAGAGGACTCAAGAGATGCATATTGAGTGAGGCAACGATGTGCTGAAGGTTTGTGGGAATAGCTCTTTATTCCTAAGGTGTATACTTAAGATACTACGTAAAGAAGAAAGAGAAAGAAATACAGGACCGCAGGATTTCCTTCTCTTTTATGCCAATCGCCGAGAGCACTGCCTCCCTTCTAGAATAGTCTCTACAAAACCTATTTTGTCCACATGACCCTTTTCCATACGTCATTCAATCTAAACACTGTTCTCATGACCTCCGCAAGGCAGACAGCTAAACATGAGTGACCATACATGACTGAGTGACAATTCATGATTCGTAACGTGGAATTCCAAAGAACATCACTGACAATAGGAAACATAAGGAGAATACAACAAGTAGGAAAGTACATGACCATAGTTCATTACAAATTTGGTGTAGATCTTTGCTTCTTTCAATTGTTCCAATGTTTCCTGGATTAATGGCAATGGATAGCGATTTTTGATCATGACTTTGTTGAGTCCGCGATAGTCCACACATAGGCGGAGTGATCCATCCTTCTTTTTCACAAACAATATTGGTGCGCTAGCTGGAGACTGCGACTCCTGGATGAATCCTTTTGCTAGGTTCTCTTTTAGGTACTTCCTTAGCTCTTGCAGCTGTACCTCTGATAGTCCATGGGTAGGTAACCACGGTGGTTAACCTCCTTCGACCAGTGGAATTCTGTGGTCGATTTTTCAGTGTGGTGGTAAAGCGTCCGCTTTCTCTTTGTCAAAGAGGTGTAAATATTCATGGTACTCTTTCGGTACCAATTCCTCTGGCGGTACTGTGCTCGGTGTCCTCCCTTCCTCAATAGGTTCTGTAACGCTGATGGCATACAGCTTGCTGTCTTTTCTTGCTGCCATTTTCTTGAAGGGTACTGCTCCAATGGTGGTAATGTCGATTCCACTTCTCCCTTCCTCTTCCAAGAAGGTGAGTTGATTTCTCTTGAAATCTAATTACACTTGGTGGTGCTGTAGCCACTGCAGTCCTAATAGGATAGGACAGTCTGCTAACTTCATGATATAGAACAACGCTTGTTCTTTTCTTGGTCTAACCTGAATTTCCACTTCGGTGACCTTAGTGATTTTCCCGCTGCTCACTTGTCTTCCATCGACAACTGTCAAGGTTCTTGGGGCTTCTAACTTTGACATAGCGAAACCGTTTTCTTGCGTAAATGTTTCGTCCATAAATGCGAAACCGGTTGCCCCTGAATCTAATAGGGTATAACACTCTACAGTGTTATTCAACGTTGCTTGGACTATCAAATGTTCTCCTTCTGAAAACATTTCTGACTTTTCTGTTCTGGCGGCTTTCTGGGTAAGGCTTTTCCCTTGGGTTTTCGTCAGAGCTAGACCACCATCTAGTTCTGACTTTTAGAGTTTCCCGACTGGATTGTGACGGTTCCCACTTTTGTGCTAGTGGTCTTTGATTCTTTGCTGGTTTCCTTCTTTGGACAGTTCTTGGTGTAATGTCCCTCTTTGCCGCAACTGAAATACAAGCCTTTGTTCTTGCAGCAATCCCTCTCTTCCTGAGTGATCTTTTCTTTTTCCTGGTGTTGTCCCTTCTGGCAGTAAGTGCTGAACTTTTTCTATTTCTTGAAGCCTTGCCTCTGCTGTTCTTCTCGGGACTTGCTGGCAGGTTTCTCTTCCTATTTCGGGATTGACTCAAGTTGACTCTCTAACTGGATACATAGTTGTGTGAACTCTGAGTATGTTTTGGGGAGGTTTGACTGGTGGGCCAGGGCTTCATAGATTTTCCCTTTCAGTCCTTTCTTGAATAGGAGTATCCTCATCCTGTCGTCTTCAGGTAGGTTGGCATTGAATGCAAGACCGTCAAAGTCTGCACAGTACTCAGATACATTCCCTTTCTGTCTGAGGTTTTCTAGTTGCTGGTAAGCTGTATTATCCTTATCTGGATTGTCGTACGCCTTCCTTAAAGCTTCTTCGAAGGCTGACCATGTTTCCTCCAGTGCTTTTTCATTCTTGGAGTTTTTCATCCTTCTGGTGATGTACCACTTTTGCGCTAGTCCTTTCAAAAATGATGCTGCCCACTTGATCTTGTGGCCCTCATCTTCGAATCTATCCATATTGACCTCGAAGGCATCCATACACCTCGTGATGAACAGGTCTAGCTAGGCACGATCCTTCCCATCGAATGCTTCAGGGTCCTTGAGCTTTGCTAGCTTAGGCATTTCTCGTACTTGTTGTTCCTCTTCCAGTTTTTGTTGTAAGGTGTCAACCACTAACTGGAGTGTGACCCACTCTTGCCTTAGGTTCTCAAGTTGCTCGCTTTCCGGTACTCGCTCCTTCTTAAGGTTTTCGATCTGTTGCTGATCTGCAACTTGTTACTGTTTCAGGTCCTCAATTTCTTGCTCTTGATCAGCACTGGAGTTATAACGTTCTCTGATCCAGTTTCTGATCCTTTAGTACTGTGGAACGGCGTGTCCTTTATTGAGGTTGTAGATATCTCGCCAGGACTGTAGTTCTTCTAGGCCTGGGATAGGGTATGCTTCTTCTATATCCTCAGGTGGGTCTGGAAGCTTTTCCTTGGTAGACATTGACTAATGCCTGTGACTCTTTGCTGCTAGGAACTCGTCGATACTTGGGTCTAGGACGGCAAGTAGGAGGATTCTGAGTTTGTTGAGCTGGATTGGGGTGACAGGGTGGTTCTGGTGTAGTACAACAAGATCGTCTTTGTACAGATAGAGAACAATCTTATCTTCACTTTCCTGGTGTACTGGTTGTGTCTGGGAGAATAGTGACTTCAACTGCGAGGTTGTCAACCTTAGATTTCCTAAGATATTCCAGGAATTTGAGGGCAGTGTCCTCCAATTCCTCATCTAGCAGAAAACTTGCAGTAACAGCGTCGGTGTCTGACCACAGGTACAAGCGTAGCACTGGTGCTTTTCCTGGGTCTGGTGCGAATGCTAACACTTGCAGTACCTGGTACTCAGTGGTTGAAGTAGACTCTGTCGTTCCAATGGTTGTCGCAGCGATAGTATTTGCAGAAGAATCTGTAGATTTGCCCGTCGCAGTTTCTGATGCAGAAACCCTTTTTCCACTGTGGCCTGGTTGCTTTCTCGAGTTCTTGTTGCTCCCTAGTTTTGCAGCGTAGGTGGTGGTCAACAGGGTTGACTTTGCAATGGCAGATACTATACCAAACTTTCTGAGCTTTTGCCGGTCTCTCAGAAAATACCTTTGGTGATGCTGATCTCTGTACTGGCTTAGCCTGGACCTCTGGACTGAAATAGACTCTGTGATTCCTCTTCTGGGGGGTGGGATTCGTAGGTCTTTGGGTTCTTCTGGAGGAAGCAGGTTCTTGTCTTATAGTAGCCTGGTGATTTCCTCGATAGTGAACTGGGGTTCCTCTCCTCAGAAGTTCCAGTTGACTGGGGATGACATCCAATGTCACCTGAACTCTCATGTACCTTCTTCGATGGTGATTTCTGGAAAGATGCAGTATAGTGTAAAGGATAACTCCTTCAGCGATACAACTAATGCTCAGTCTGTATCAGGGGTTTTAGGTAAATCAGGATAGAAGAAGATACACAACTCTATAGAGGACTCAAGAGATGCGCATTAAGCGAGGCAACGATGTGCTGAAGGTTTGTAGGAATAGCTCTTTATTCCTAAGGTGTATACTTAAGATACTGCATAAAGAAGAAAGAGAAAGAAATACAGGACCGCAGGATTTCCTTCTCTTTTATACCAATTGCCAAGAGCACTGCCTCCCTTCTAGAGCAGTCTCTATAAAACCTGTTTTGTCCACATGATCCTTTTCCATACGTCATTCAATCTAAACACTGTTCTCATGACCTCCGCAAGGCAGACAGCTAAACATGAGTGCTCATACATGACCGAGTGATAATTCATAATTCATAACACGGAATTCCAAAGAACATTACTAACAATAGGAAACATAAGGAGAACACAACAAGTAGGAAAGTACATGACCACAGTTCATTACAAGTAGTCTCTGTAAAACCTATTTTGTCTACATGACTATTTTCCATATATCATTCAATCTAAATGCTGTTCTCATGACCTCTATAAGGTAGACAGCTAAATATGAGTAACTATACATGACTGAGTGATAATTCATAATCCATAATGTGGAATTCCAAAGAATATCACTAACAATATGAGATACAAATGGAACATGATAAGTAAGAAAATACATGACCACGGTTCATTACAAAGGTATTGTAGTTGTAGTGAGT
Organism: Phymatotrichopsis omnivora; assembly: GCA_016880775.1. NCBI lineage: Eukaryota > Fungi > Ascomycota > Pezizomycetes > Pezizales > Rhizinaceae > Phymatotrichopsis > Phymatotrichopsis omnivora. Next base: position 514 of record JABYPW010002529.1, on the reverse strand, counting down.
GTTTTATTTACTGCCCAAGGACTGTAACTTCTGAGCCTACTTCTATTCCTAGGTGTAGATACTGGAGTTCTGTCTTGACCTACAATAGTGATAGTTTTCTTTTTCCCAATGCTTCCTTCAGTTTATTCCTCTAATATCACTTTAATATCTCTTTGTTCTCTTTAAAACTGTCTCCTATTAGTAATATACACAGGTTATCAAGATAAATAAAGGTTTTGACACTTGCCCTACTATCTTCTGTTACGGTTACCACATATATGTTAAAAAGGAGTGGTGATATGGGGGAGCCCTGTAGCACACCTATGTGCACTTTGTACAACTTTGATTCCACACATGTTTAGGTGTCTGGGTAGACCACTTGGTAAAGTCATCTGTAATAGTACTAGTCTATTATTGCATAAGGCTATGGTACCTTAGAACTGTAACATTAAGGATATTAGAAGCTTAGTATATTAAGTGTTAAAGGAGGAGGTTTAACTAAGAGGGTTACCAGTAATACACTATAGTCAGGAAC
>JABYPW010002528.1:0-11059 GCA_016880775.1 Phymatotrichopsis omnivora | reverse complement strand
GGGTAGCTTCGTGTCGTTTCGTACTACTTCTAGGAGTAAAGATTATTGGTGGTAAAATGAATGGAACTTGTCAAAGTTTTATTGACGCTTTGGAAGGCGTGACCCCAGCTATCGAGTTTTAATATAGCGAGCCATCGGTTAACATAATATATTTCAACTTTCGGAATCCATCTTATCGAGACTCCGCAAACTGTGTCTAGGCCTTCGACGCAATACCAATTGAGAAATTCTCAATCATAAATGCAACCATATTGAAAGGATCGAAGTCGAAATATTTTACCCTTCTTTTTTTTTTTTTTTTCTTCTTCTTCTCTTGACGATTTGCTTCCTTTAGAAAAATGCTGATTTTAAACTTACCAAAAATACAGCGAGTTCTACAATATATTAGCTTCCTAGATCGCAACATCATAGACATCAAGGGTGATAATCCGGACACTGGCGCACCCTGTATCACTTCCAAATTCTCCCACAAATCTTACAAACAACGTTGGGAATTCGTTTGTCCCGCCGTCACAATTCCACCTGGTTGGGTACACATCCGAAGTATTTCCCTGGCCGGCCCCTTCTCCAACAAACGTACTTTACGTCGCCACCGTCCTTTGCCTTCGAATTCCTGACTCCGAAATCCACCATATCAAATGATAGAGCGAGTTGGGGAACCCAATGGACGTTTTTACATGGGGATGGAAAAGGAGATTCTACACAACGTTACTGGTACTTTAGAAATAGGCTCACGGGTGGCTTTCTGGTTCATGCTTGCGAGTACTGGCATAAAAATGGCGAGGAAACTAAAGTAAATGCGGCTCTAACGTGGCAAGAAAGCAATTTGCATGCGACGATGTGGAGGCTTCACATTCACCAGATGGATATTGGACGATCTTGAATAAGAGCAGTAATTCGTTGTTACTTGCGAGTGAATCATCTCGGGATGTGGATGCGGTTATGCAAGTTTCGCTTGCAAGCAAAGATATCCCTGTTGGGAATAACCATAAAAAATGGGAAATTCTGCAAGTACACATGTACACATGTTCATCCAGATATAATTTGTACGTGTAGAGGTTAGAAGCTGACTAGAAACAGAGAATTTTATAAGATGGTACCGGTATGCCTTGATGTCCTTGCGAAGAAAAGCACCAATGTCCAGTAATGTTTCACTTGTCCGGGGGGCTGACGCAGTCGATCATCATTTTAGGAGCGCGAATCCATGGGAGAGAAACGTCCAGATTACCGCGTACTACAGAATTGAAACCTACCGCACAATTCAATTGGCAACCTTAGTGTTATTTCGAAAGTACTCGTGTAGGCGGTGGCGGGAAGAGTGGCGAGAAGGGTGGCAAGAAATTATTTTTTTTTTCCGTGTGCTTTCAGTGCCATTGATAAGAAATATACAACTATTTTCAATTTCTTTTATCCCGTAATAATACATTATGTATTATTATTAACTAACAGCACTGATCATAAAAATATGGATGATGCATTGTTGCTTTCATTTTTATTTAATTTCATTTTTCAGGGTGAGCATGGCATTCAATTTATTTCAGAACTATGGTTTTCAGAAACCACAGATTTCGCCAGAGTTACTACAGTTTCAAAAATTGCCGGGGGCAATACCGGCGACAACGACCACAACTCAGAGATCACCAGAGGCGATAACCGCAAGAACGAAAAATCGCGCACGTTCATTGCAAGAATGTAATGATAAAACATTGTCATCACAGAAGCTTACGCAAAAATATCAATATAAATTTCTTTTCTGGATCTATCTAATTTGGCCTTTGTTGCTCTATTTCCTTGCTTCTGATTATATTCTACGAATAGTTTACTATAAGTATCCTGAACCGGCCGAAGCCATGCACTACATACACGTATATAAAAGCAATATATAAAAACAACAAAATCAAACCACCCTGATGTTGTCATCCCCCATATTATGAGATTTAAATTAAACTCCTGCTAATCTCACTTCAAATTATTCCATGCAGGAAGCTCCTGATTGTGATTGTGTGGAACTTGGAAAGACAGATTGCTGCGCTGTGGCTGCGGCGGCTGCTCCCGGTAGGTTTATGTTTTTCTCTATTCCTAGTTGTTTGTAGTCTTTGGAAATCACTACATTTCTATCGTAGTTGTTATCGTTCGCTTTTTCCTTCCCCCTTCCCCACCCCCCTTACCTCTGATGGCTCATGTAGGTCGTGCCGATGTAGATTTCGTAGCGGTGGCTGTCGCCTCGGGTGCTTACCTTGGTAGTGTTGCGGTTGTTATCGCCGAGATTGTTTCTAGCATTTACCGTAGTCTGTAACATCGCACCAATATTTATTAAGTGACCTCCGTAGGCACCTAGCAAACCTTGTATAAGGAAAAAAGTCTATATCTTTCTCGCATCCCGTTCAAGTTCAAAAAAAACAGAAAAAATGGGACAAATTTATGTGGTAAATGCAGTAAATACAAATTTTAGTATTGAGTAACAGTTCCAGCAGCTTTGATAACTGCTTCCAGCCAAGCTGGCATACTTCTAAAAACTCTAACAGGGAAGTAGGAATACTATCCCGAGCAGCTTTTACGACATCCTTCAATATTTCCTACTTTATTGACCGCAGTGCTGCGGTGCGGAGCTTTTGTTTTGCGAAAACGGGGAAAAAATGAATGATATATCATGATGGGTGAAATTTTTTTATGATTTTTACGGCTTATCTTTTTCTTGTTCTGATTGATGATATTGCTTTTTTTGAATTTTTTTTTTCTTTCCCTGGCGATGTGCAGATTTTGTAGGAACGTTGCGTTGTTTTTGTTGGGACTTTCCTTAAGCTTTGCATTCCGTTGCATATATGCTTTGGTGTTGTTTTCCTTTGCCGCTGCATTTTCTTTCGATTGGATTAGACTCACGAGCATGGAAAGGAAGGAAGGAGAATTTATGAGAAAATGGAAGGGTGGAAATCGAAAGGGATGTATAGGATGTAGAAATTTCAAGTGATTCCTTTTGTTAGTTTGGAAAATGATTATTGAGATGAAAGGATGTGATCACGATTGTGTTTTTGGGGTGTGGATCCCCTGGAGTTCTGTACTTTTTTTACTTTCTTCAATCGATGCGTGGTTGAGTCAAGTTCTGTAACATTTGTTGATCTCTTCGTTCGCTTTTCTTGAACAAAAAATTCTCATTCATTTTCCTTTCACGACTAGACTGTGGTCTTCTTCCCTAGTTCCTCCTTGCTAAAAGCAGGTACACTAAACCTACCTGCTTTCCAGTATAACAAGATGTACGTAATTAGTGAGATAATATCTGCTTTTTTGGAGCCCGCGTATCGTATATTAGGCGCTTGTTGCCGTAGGATAGGGTTGTGTCCAGGATCACAGTTGCTTCCAGGATCACTGTTGTGACTCGCATCGATATACGCGAGTAACTACACGTATGTTATCAACCCCGCATTCAACGCCGTATCAACCATCTAGACCTTCAACAGACAGCAAACACAAGCAGCAGAAAAATGGCTGAAATCCTCATTTCAGGTGCGTATCTGATACGCAACAAGCGAACTGACACCGTTATTGAGATTGGCGATTCAAAGCAAGTGGTGACTGCTGTTGAAAATCCAAATGGCCGACGCGAGCAACAACTATGGTGGGTAGAACCTCTGCCAGGTCCTGAACACGAGACAGAGGAAGGTCCGATTTATTCAATTACCAACATCCCGCGCAATGAAACGATAAATACATACAAAATGCAGCTTATGATTTATACGTTGAATGGGTATCCAATTCAGAAGTGGTGGATTAAGAGAATTCAAGACGATAAAGATGGGTGAGACTTCCAATCTCTTGATTTGAAAAATTACCTCGATATATCTCGCGCAGAATTGCCCATTAGCAAGTTTCACACCTTATCAAAATGCTACCAGCGCATCGCTCTTTGGATCCCCAAAACATGTCAAACCTTCTTTCCCGAAAAACGCCTCTGAGTCGTTCCGCCGCTGTTCCTTGCTGCGCCCAGCAATAAAATTTGTCGGTAAATTCAATGGAACTTGCCAAATTGTTTTTGACGCCTTGCAAGGCCTCCCTATCTATTGATCTTAATATCGTTAGTCGTAGGTCAATAGAATGCAATCTAACTTTCGGAATCCATCCTATCGAGACACCGCAATTTGAGTGCAAAGCAACGTATACATTCGGGATAATTAACACCGACTGAGAAATTTTCTAATCACAAAGGCAACCAACTTTTTTTCCACTTTTTTTCCATATTTATTATATAAAGGATTGGAGTCGAAATACGTTACTTTTTTTTTTTTTTTTCTTTCTTACCTTTTGACGTTCTTTTTCCTTCAGGAGGTACTGATTTTTAACTTTTCTAAAACATAGAGAATTTTATAATATCATAAACGTGGGAAACGGCAACGCCATAGATATCGAAGGTGATAATCCAGACGTTGGCGCAGCCTGTATCGCTTCCAAATTCTCCCTCAAATCCCACAAACAACGTTGGGAGTTTGTTTGCCCCGCCGTCGCAATTCCACCTGGTTGGATACAGATCCGCAGTGTTCCCCCTGGCCGGCCCCTTCTCCAACAAACGTACGTTACATCGCCACCGTTCTTTGCCTCCGTGACTCCGAAATCCACCTTATCACATGATAGATCGAATTGGGGAACCCAGTGGACATTTTTGCATGGAGATCAGGAAGGAGATTCTACAAAGCGTTACTGGTGCATTAGAAATAGGCTCACGGGTGGTTTTCTGGTTCATTTTGTCGATTCCTGGCGTAAACGTGGCCAGGAAACTGACGTAAATGCGGCCCTAACGTGGCATGAAGGCAACTTGAATGAGATGATGTGGAGGCTTGATATTCACCACGATGGATATTGGACGATCTTGAATAAGAACAGTAATTCATTGTTACTTGCGAGTAAATCATCTCCGGATGCGGTTATGAAAGTTTCGCTTGCGAAGAAAGATGGCTTTGTTGGGAATAACTATAAAAAATGGGAAATTCTGTAAGTACACATGTTCGTATGGGTAAAATGTGTATACGTGCATGTAGAGATTAGAAGCTGACTACAAATAGAGAATTTTATAAGATGGTATGCCTTGGTTTGCTTGCGAAAAAAAAAAAAAAAATGCCGATGACCAGTATGTTTCTTACATGTTCTGGAAACTGACACGGTCGATCATGCGTCAATCTAGAAGTATGAATCAATGGGAGAGAAACCTCAAGAATACCGCATATTATAAATTGAGACCTACCGCATAACTCAATCGGCAACTTTAGTGTTATTCCGAAGACACTCGTATAAGCGATGGGTGGGAAGGGTGACAAAAAAACATTACATGTGTTTTCAGCTTCATTCATCGGAAATATACAACCACTTTCAAATTTTTTACCTTAAAACAGTACAATATATATTATGAACTGGTAGCACTGATCATATAAAGTTGGGTGAAGATTTGTTACTTTCATCTTTACCCATTTTTATTTTTTAGGGGTGAGTATGCACTTAATTTATTTTCAGAATTACGGTTTTCGTAAGCAATACTTTCGCCAGATTCTACGGTCTCAAAATCAATAGCTTCCTTCATGGTAGCGATTTTGATAATGATTTTGAGTGAAGGCGCTTTTCGTCGAGAAAAGAAACTTTAGCGATACTCAGATACACCAGTGTTAGAACGAAATTAGAAGGTCTATGTTGACAAAATTAAAAGAAGGAAAAGTGTTAAGCGACCCCCAAAGTTTGCAACAGCCAGTTACTGTGGAGGAATTTCGGTAAATGTTGACGCCGAGAATCATAAAAACGCAACTTCAATTTGGATTTCTCCGGAGAAGATTTTCCGAATCGCGATTTTGGTATGGTTGAGATGATTCAAATCGCTGCGTCTATAAAATCGCTATCGTGATAGAGCTAGTCTCCAAGAATGAAAAAAGCCAAAATCTCAATGTACCCTAGCTTCGAGACTCCAGATTCTCCACATACGTAAATCATATGTAAAAAATATATTAATAATAATTTACTCACTCCTGTATTCGAGTTTATTAGCTAATTTGAGTTTTTTTTTTTTGAGAGGGGGAGAAGATGGTTTACGTTGAATTTTTTCACTTTAGTCGCTGCATTTTCGCAAGTTTTTTGCCCTTAAATTTAATCTTATCTGTATACGCCTCGATATATATTATTATTCATGCGTTAGTACCGGAGAAATCTATTCGCTATTTTTTACTGCCGGTTTGTACTTAGTACATGTAGTGCATGTAAAGTATAATATGTGCCTGCGCCGACCATATGTTGCAACCCCTCTCTTTAGCTGATAACGACGAGAAATACAGCAAAAGTTAACGCGATCACAACACTTCGATAACCCTCACCATCGAGAGGCAACGAGAGAGGACGAGACTTCTTTTATGACTGCTGGTCTTGTACATTGCCCATGGGTAATCTGTCGCCCAGGTGAAAAAAAATATTACCCAGATTCTATCACCCAGATTTTATTGATGAAAAGTGGGATCTGGGAGATCAAGTGTGATTTAGTTATAATTATGCAAGCTCGCTTGGAAGCAGTTATCGAAGCTAGTGGAGCTGCCTATTATTTGGGAAAATTTGTCTTTTTATTCTTGGGGGAAAAAAAAAAAAAAAAAAAACAGGCTTTTTTATCTCAAAAATTTGCTGAACGCCTACGGAGGTCTGCTAATAAATTTTGGTGCAACGTCACACACTAACTGGCCTCAAAGTAGAGTACTGTACTTGTATGTATATACGTATTCTGTAAGATAGCTTTTTTTTTTTTTTTTTTTCAACTCGCGCATTGTATATTCAGCTCTTGATGTCCCAGGACTCCAGTATCACTGTTGCTTCTAGGATTATTATCGGGATCGATTAAAGCAGCAACCGCCCCTGGTCATCCGGGATATAACCCCGCATTTCAACGCCATAACTGTCAACAATCTAAACTTTCAACAAACAACAAGCGTAAGCAGCAGGATAATGGTCGGAATCCTCCTCTCAGGTGCATATTTGATACGCAACAAGAAAACTGACACCGTTATTGAAATTGGCGATTCAAATCGAGCGGTGACTGCCGATGAAGAACCTCATCGCCGACGCGAGCAACAAATATGGTGGGTAGAAGCTCTGCCAGGTCCTGAACACGAGACAGAAGAAGGTCCGATTTATTCGATTACCAACATCCCGTGCAATTTAGCGTTAGAGCAAAACCACTTTGGTGTTGGGGTTAGCGACCCGAGTGGGTGTGAACATCAGAAGTGGTGGATTAAGAGAGTCCAAGATGATAAGGATGGGTGAGACTTCTAATCTCTTGATTTATTTCCTTTTTTTTAAAGGGGAAAAAAGAAGAAATGAAAGAAAAGGAAAAGAAAAAATTACCTAGTATATATTTCGCGCAATTTACCCATTAGCTAGTGTCATGCCTTAGCAAAAAATGCTACCAGCCCATCGCCCCCCGGATCTCCAAGACATATCGAAACTTCATTTGCTAAAAAAAAAAAAAAAAAAAAAAAAAAAAAAAAAAAAAACCGAAAAGGCCTCTGGAGTCACTCCTTGTCGTTTCCTGCTGCTTCAGGAATAAAAATTATTGGTGGTAAAATGAATGGAACTTGTCAAATTGTAGTGACATTTTGGAAGGCCCGACCCTAGCTATCGAGTTTTAACACCGCCAGCCATCGGCCAACATCATACACCCCAACTTCGGAATCTTATCGAGATTTTCTTTTTTTCTTTTTTTTTTCTTCCTTTTTTTCTTTCCTTTTGACGATATTTTTCCTTTAGAAAAATGCTGATTTTTAACTTTTTAAAAACACAGCGAATCCTATAATATCATAAGCGCCGTAAACGGCGACGCCATAGACATCGAAGGTGATTTATCCACACAATGGTGCACCCTGTCTCCCTTCCGAATTCTCCTCCCAATCCCTCAAACAATGTTGGGAGTTCGTTTGCCCCGCCGTCGCAATTCCACCTGGTTGGGTACAGATCCGCAGTGTTTCCCCTGGCCGGCCCCTTCTCCAGCAAATGTACTTTACGCCACCACCGTTCCTTGCCTCCATGACCCCGAAATCCACCTTATCAAATGATAGAGCGAATTGGGGAACCCAATGGACGTTTTTACAATTTTATCAAACGGGTTACCCGGGCCGTTACTGCTGCATTAGAAATAGACTCACGGGTGGCTTTCTGGCTCATCGAAGTCCATACGACAGGTATAAAATTGACACGGTAACTAACGTGTATACGGCCGCAACGCAGCGGGTTGACGGTCTCTGCATAAACCGGTGGAGCCTAGATATCCACCAAGATGGGTATTGGACGCTCTTGAATGGGTCCAGTAATTCATTTTTACTTGCGGGCGAATCATCTCCGGATGCAGGGGCGGTTATGCAAGTTTCCCTTGCGAAGAAAAATAGCCCTGTTGGGAATAGCCATAAAAAATGGGAAATTCTGTAAGTACATGTACACATGTTCATCCGGATGTAATGTGTGAAGGTAGGATTAGAAACTGACTGAAAACAGAGAATTTTATAAGATGGTATGCCTTTGTGTGCTTGCGAAGAAAAAAACACCAGTGTCCAGTATGTGTCCCATATGTCTGGGAAGCTGACGCAGTCGATCATTCTAGGAGCGCGAATCAGTGGGAGAGAGACCTCTAGAATACCGCGTACTATAAATTGAAACTTACTACACAACGCAATGGGCAACCTTAGTATTATTTTTGATGACACTCACATAGCTATAGGCGGTGGGGACGGTGGCAAATTTTTTTTTTTTTTTTTTTTTTTTACGTGTTTTCAACGTCATTGATCAGAATTATACAAATATTTTCAATTTTTTTTTCTGTCCCATAACGGCACATTATATATTATCAACTGACAGCATTAGTCGTATGGGGATGCATGAAGATTTGCTGCTTCATTATTATTTATTTTTATCGTTTAGGGTGAGTATGGCGCTCAATTTATTTCAGAACTATGGTATTCGGAAACAATAGTTTTCGCCAGAGTCACTACAGTTTCAAAAATCAATAGCTACCTTCACGGTAGCGATTTGTAGTTGGCGGTTTTGGGTAACCATAGTAAGCTTGAGTGAAGGCACTTATCGTCGAGAAAAAAACACTTTAGTAATACTCAGATACATTAGTGTTATGACAGAGAAAGAAGTTCGCACTAGTTGGTTGCTCTGGAGAAATTTCGACAAACGTGGATCCAAGAATCGCAAAAAGGCGATTTCAATTTGGATTTCTCCTCCAGAGGAGGTTTTCCGAGTCGCAGTTTTGGTGTGGTTGAGATGATTCAAATCGTTGGGTCTATAAAATCGCTATCGTGAAGGTAGCTGGTCTCCAAGAATAAAGAAACTAAAACCTTAATTTATCTAAGCTGCAAAACTTTAGACTTCTCTTATCCGTAACTCATTGTAAAGATACAGTAACCATAATTCATCCATTACTATATTCGAACTCTATTGCTCTATTGGATGCGTTTCAGATGCAAAATACTTTTCCCCGGGGGGGGGGGATGGTTTATGTAACTATGTTTTTGAATTTTCTCACTAAGTTACTGCATTTTCGCAAGTTCTTTGCCTTTGGATTCATCTATATAGCTGTATGCGCTTTGATATTGTTATATTCTTGCGTTTAGTATCGAAATAAATCCGACACCAACACAAGCACGCAGTGGATTGTGGACGTAAATCTAGCTTCAAGAGAATTTATTCAACTTCAGTTTTACCGACTTCCTTGCTTTCTCGCAAGCTCCTAAATCGTCTGAAATATAGAAATCGCAAAACAAAGTGACGAGTCTAAGAACTTTAGAGAAAAAGCAGAACTCTAACAAAAAACTGAACTCGTAAGAAGCACAGAACAGGAGAAAGAAACAACAAAGTTTTCCACACATCTTCAAGCAACCACAGCCATCAAAGCAAAAGAAAGCGCAAACATAAAAATGAAGTGACAAGAAAAACACACGCTTCTAGAAAAGCAAAAGAAAGACAAAACGAAAAACTGCAAGGAAAGCCATGTCGAAAGTTCGAGAAAGAAACATCCCCAAAGCTCAAAGCTCCACAAAGAGGCTGCAAACAAAGAAGTTCAGAATCCTATAGAGAAAGCTGTCTAGAAAACAGTAGAAGGGTGAAACAACGAGAAGCACATGACACAAGAGAAAGACGCATTGTGAAAACAAGATCGTGGATAAATTAGTTGCATAAAGCTGAGTAATGGTGCATAATACATACATATGTAATATGATATTTTAACATTTAGTACTAGGGAAACTATGCGGTATTTTTTACCGCCAGTTTGTATATATACTATAGTTGGTATGTACATTTACATATACATATTTTGTAAGATGATATCTGTTATTGTTTGGAGTTCGCGCATTGTCTGTTAAGCGCTTGATGTACCAGGACACGGCTGTGACCAGGATCACTGCTACTTCCAGGATCACTATCACAAACCCCGCATTTCAAGCCCCCAACATCATATCAACCATCTAAGGTTTCAAAAAACAACAAGCGCAAGAAGCAGAATAATGGCTGGAATCCTTCTCTCAGGTGCATATTTGATGCGCAACAAGAAAACTGACACCGTTATTGAAATTGGCGATTCAAATAAAGTGGTGACTGCCGTTGAAAATCAAAATGGCCGACGCGAGCACCAAATATGGTGGGTAGAACCTCTGCCAGGTCCTGAACACGAGACAGAAGAAGGCCCGATTTATTCGATTACCAACATCCCGCGGAATTTAAAGATAAACAAAACGGGAATGGGGCTTGGAGTTCACAAGCCACATGGGTTTGCAACTCAGAAGTGGTGGATTAAGAAAGTTCAAGACGATAAGGATGGGTGAGACTCTCATTCTCTTGATTTGTTTTCTTTTTTAGAAGAGAGAAAAAAAAAGTAAAGTAAAGAAGTAAGGAAAGAAAACAGAGAAAAGAAAAAGAAAATAAGAAGCCTAGTATGTATTTCGCGCACATTCACCCATTAGCTGTCACACCTTAGTAAAAAATGCTGCTAGGGCATCGCCCCTCAGGCCTCCAAGACATGTCAAAACTTTGTTCCCCCCCAACCCCCCAACTC
>JABYPW010002527.1:0-11059 GCA_016880775.1 Phymatotrichopsis omnivora | reverse complement strand
AAAAAAAAAAAAAAAAAAAAAAAAAGAGAGAAAGAAAAAAAAGAAAAAAAATTTCATCTCATAAAATCAAAAAAGTACCCATACAAAGAGCTACATCCTACTATGATTTGATCAAACATCTTGGAAGTTTATACTTTCCAACCAAATCTCCAATTCCCCTTTCTCGCTTTAAAGAAAAAAAGGAAAAGAAAGAATTCGGAATGCCTGAGGGCTAGTGTTATTCCGAAGACCATCGCCTGGTAAATTCGTAATGCATCGCCTCCCTCCGTACTGACTACCCTCTTCACACAGCCTCTCGACAGCACACAACTAACGTTTGCCTCACGAGCGCCAATTCTGCTGGCGTTTCTAAACAAAAAAGTTTCCATCATAGTGTCTAGGTAGTAGGTCATATGAGGAAGTACATGGCGATCAATGGTGAATACTGCTGGATAGTTAACGCAAAATTCTCCGAACTCCAGATTGACTCTAGAAATTTGGAAGTGAAAATCCGGGGTCAAGACTTCTGGTGGCTCTGAAATAGAGACTTCCGGACAGTATAAGTGCCAGACGAACGATGTCATCTTCATCCGGAACAACGAGGCTAGCGCAATGCCCAATGAGACGAGAATTGTCGCTAGGAATCCTTTCTTGAACGCAAAGATATATCTCCTGGAGCAACTACCAACGCTTCTTTCAGCTCGTCAATATGCAAGAAGGGCTTGGCACAAATTATCCATTTAAAGATTTTGCGCGCAAAATCCGATTGCCTCTTGCTTTGTGCCTTAGACTTGATTTTCTTTAATATACGTGCGTATGTTTCGTCAAGACCTTTCGGTAGAGTACTGAGAATCTTTCTGATGTTGGTGAGCTGGTGGCATATGTCTTCGGTTTGGATTGTCACCCAGAGCAATCTATTGCATTATTTTAGCTCCCGGTAAGTACCTTTACGCGGTTAAGAAACTCACATTCCCTCTGCCCCACTGGTGAGAGCCTCGAAATTTCATCCCGTAGGAACAAACCACCAATAATCAGCTTGCCAGATCCCAGCCTCGCTTCGAGAGTAGCATCGATAAAGGCTTTGATATCAGAATGGAGGAGCTGGGTCGAGAGAACGATGTGGTGATGTTTTTTCAAGATCCTTTCTATATCTTCCTCCGGCTGACTTGCCACGAATATTTTGACAATGCAACTCGAATTTCTGAGAAGGCGGCGATTCATGGATAGAATATGCTCTCTTTCCAACTCTTTACACATTCATCGAGAGCATCAAGGATGATTAGTACCTTAGGGTGGGTGGGTATTGACGACCAAAGGTAAAAGGCTAGGTGGCTCGTTGGTATCTGGTATTCCTGTTCTTTCGTAAGTTCGTTGAATGGTATTTAAATATTTTTTGTAAATGGTGCTTTTATTGACCAGGAATTGTCTGATGAGACTTCCGACGATTTCGGTATCGTTTAGAATTTCCGGAATGGAATAATCACAGAGAAACTAGGCGACGCGCGGGTTCCCGCGGATTAAGGCGAGGGATATAATCAATCAAAACGATCCTAATAAGGCACAACGTATGATCAGCTCAGCACTTGAATGCTGAAGAATTTGCAATTCTCCTTTGAGTTACTTACGCCAAAATCGTCTTGCTTAACCCAACCAAAAATTTCGGGACCATATGTAACTTATTAGCCTTCACACCATCGTATATACATGACCGGCATATACTAGTACATATGCATATAATTTTGAATTGCAGTGGCAGGAAGGGAAGTCGCTCTGTATCCCTGAACACCATAAACAAGAGATATTTTCTTGATCAAACGACTCCTCAAACACCTGCGTATCGAACAGCCACATTCCCGAATTCTCATGTCGTATTTTCCAGAGCTGCCGAAATCTCTGGGTGTGGTCTTATGTAGACAACAAGTCCAGAAGTTGATCCAATTTCTTCTCTGCTAGCAAACTCACATAAGCGAAAATCAAAGGAGCCATTATATAAAGTCCGTTTTGGGTTTAGATAGTCGGTCCCTTAAAAGAAAAGCCCTGCGCACCTTCTTGTTTTTCTTGCATCAACTGCCGCTCATTGCGAAGGTTCTCCAATTCCCTCTTCCATCCTGTCTTACACCAGATCTGCCATTCTTGGGCCTTAACGTCAGATGCGACCGAAATCTCATAATCAACCTTATTTTTTTTGAGCCTCATTTTCAGCTTTGAGATCTCCAAATTCAATTTCGAACGGTTTCCAAATCGACTTGGCAAACTTCCGGCAACCTGCAAACAAAAGCCTTTGTCAATATTGTTCTTCCGGCACAGCGACCGGATTGCATATCCATTTATCCTCGCGTCCAATCACTTCAAGTGCTTTAATATAGAACTTGACAACCGAGGTGTAAAATCGAGCAGGGGCATCCTGCAGTCGGTCTGAGTTTTTGAACAATTTTTCGAACTCGGAAAATATTGGACATAGGTTTCCCAGTTTCGAAAACATATCTGATAGCTTCTCGAAGTAGTCTGTGAAGTCGTGGGAAATCTTTCATAAGATAAATTTCAATTATCAACCTAATGTTCTGTAGACGCGACCATGTCAAAAGTAAGGAATATACCAATATCAGGGTTTGATACCTCCCCATACTAAGGCCGACACTTCTGGTTTATGTTGTATGAATGTGTCGACTATGGATGAAAACTGCTGGGCCGATGTAAGGAAAGGATGCAGGCGAATTCCAGCCGGCGACTTCGTAGTCCAGAAATCTTGCATGCAATCTTTTCGGTTGAGTTGAAGACCTCAGATTGAGAAGGAGGTTTGTCCGTGCTTGTGGAGAAGAGATTTTGCTCCTCGGGAGGGAGGTGTTTTTGTAACTCTAATAGAGCATCAACCAAGTCTTTTCGGGGGATTTCCGGCCTTTTTGTTTCTAGAAAATTAATTAGCACAACCTCAAACCAAAAGGTATCCAAAAAGACTTGAACTCCAGAATCCCGAGAAGCTATTCTGATGCGCTAAAGGGACTAGTACACGATTTCAAGAAGGCATTCCCGCTAGACATAGCAAGTAGCATCTTTCTAACGTTCTAAACGCAGGTGAGAAAATATATCCTTTAACCCTAAAGCTCGCCAAGAAGGCTTATATATATAACCAACATAATACCGAGAAGCCATTATGCTGCCCAAGTGGGACCAACGTTAGATTCCGAAAAGGCATTCACATCAGATGAAGCAAGAAGCTGTTCTGATGTTCCAAATGAAATTTTTTCAGGAAACATTGTCTGTACAAACTTCCTTGTCATCATGGTTAACGCACTCACAAGAAGACCAGGAGATACAGGTCTAGGGGTTCCTACCTTTTTTTAATTTTTGCCCTGTAGCTCTTTATTCAAGATCGTAATTTACTGAAGCGCTCGCATTTGGAATTTGTAAAACATCTCACTCATTTGCACGTGACTAAAACCCCTCCAAGATATTCTTATATTTCTAGCTCTACAATAATTCCATACCAAACCGGGCACCAACCGCCTGGAATTTACGGAGGTTTCACTGTAGCGTCACTCGGGCATTTGGCGACGTTCCCTGACTGACCCGTACAGACTGGAAATTGCTATGCCAGGATTAGTTGGGCCCACTCGTGATGTTACAAGTAGCCAGTAATCTAAAAAAAAAATACAATGCATCGGATACGCCTACTGCATGCTGATACTTCTCAATACCTTTCTGACCTTCCACAAAGTTTCGGCTATGGCATTCCCGTCGTCTTCTAGAGAGCGTAGTGCATTCCAGGGAAACCACGAACGGTGGGCTCCTTGCATGACACCGCTGGAATCATTGGAAAAGATATTCATTCGGGAACTTATAAACTCTTCAATAACCGACGGGGAGGCTTTCAGAGGAAGATATATGCTTCTCTAAACTACGAGTATAAGAGGAGAAGGTGATTTGAGAATTGAAGATGAGAAAGGAGACACATTTTTCCTACAACAGGCACTTGGGCATTTCTATGCCCATGGATCCTGCTTGGACAACATATGTCCTTGTCAAGGAGCCAATAAATCCCGAATTTACCCCTCTACAACTTGTGCCTCGTTTACCGGTCAGCGAACTGATAGTCAGGCACCGGAGTGATCGGAACGTAATATCAGGCACATCGGACTTATTCCCGGGGGTCTGGACGAAAAGTATGGACTGGAAGGAGAAACCCCGAAGTGCATTGAGGGAAGATGGAGATTTACTTCTTGGTAATAACTGACACCGGCCCGCCACGTAAAAGCACGCAAAAACCCGGACATGGAAACGTTCCTTCATATAAACATTTGGTTCAGTGATGCTGAGTAAATTAGCGGTGTATTTTTATCAGATACACACAGGCCCTACACCACCTTGATGATTCTGTGCCGTCAGAGGTACTCTTCTGCAATCGTGCTCAAGCAGCTATCAAACATGGACTTCTTGATACCGCTATGCAGGACAGCAAAGTTTATAATTTTGCCGACTTCGCTGGTCCGATAGAGGTTATTACCACTGATAAATACGGAAGGAGGCTGTATGCGACTCGAAATGTGGAAGGCGAAGAGTTACTGCGGATTACTAAGGCCCTATAATTCGCCTACTTAACATATAGAATAAAGGAGAGACCTCTAGATACAATCGGAAAAAGTCCCCATGAGGTGGCCGAAGTACTTCATAATGAAAAAAATTGGTTGAGCCGTTTTTCGGTAATTACAGTGGGAGGGAGCAAAAGAAAATCTCGGTTGTTGGTGCGCAAGTCCTTGACAGGTAAGCAATGCCATGTTTCCTTTTCAAATTCTGCAAGTATACTGCGGAAATTATCTGTCGGAATCCTCATATGACAGAAAACAGTGATCTTATCATAAAAAATTTCTTTGAAGAATTTTATTCCAGCATCATCCTTTAGCAAAACGAAGAACGCAGCCTATTCCAAAGTATACGGAGTGGGGATATGGCCATTGCTTTCTTGTATCAACCACGCTTGTTGGAGCAACGCAGCGATGTCCTTCATAATGTTCGTTCTCCCCGGTGTATTTGTAAAAAAAAAAAAAAAAAAAAAAAAAAAAACACTAATCGCGGATTTAGCTTGCCTCACAGAAACAGAGGTGTTGTGATCATCTGTGCGTTGCAAGACATACCCTCCGGCGAACAAATATTCGTTTCCTACATAGCCGATAGAAGCCAAGACCCCGAAGTTCGACGTCCATTGATCAAAGAAAATTTCGGATTGGACTGTACGTGCCGCCTTTGCACCGTCGAATCTCAAGGACCTCTGAAACGTACAAAAAAACATAGTCAAATCATGAAAGATATCAGGGGAACTCTAACATCGATATTCACAACCGGTGATGCATCCAATCTGAGTACGCTCATAGCCTCACTCGCCGAAGTGGAGAAAACATATGAGGTACCTGCAAATGAGCACCCGCGCTTGGGCCTCGTCGACACTCTTCGGCGGGCTACATCGTATTTTAGACAAATCGGCGATATTAAAAAGTGCATCGAGACGCGCACGGAACCGCTACGGTGCTTGGAATTCGTGTTCGATGAGCGAGATCAGATTGCCAGGATTGGGTTTGAAGACCTTAGTGCTGTACCGGTGATGGTTCAGCTAGGCATTTGTTTGTTGTCGTTGCATCAATTTGAACGAGCGGTGACATGGAGGTATTCTGGAAAGCCGGTTTGCACAATATTAATGGGCGACGAGAACTGGTTTAACGAATTTTATGACGATCATTTTGATAAGTTCTTTAGCTAGATGATGCTTTAATTTAGGGTATGTGTCAATTTAGGGCATGGTTATAATTCATGGCTTGCAGGGGGGAACATGTATATACTCAGTTCGCTTTTTCACATCTGGTTCAAGTTTTTTCATTTCCATGCAAGGTTTTTTTTTTTTTTTTTTTTCCGTGTTTGTGTATGTGCAGATTAATTCCACCCTTAGCAGTATAAAAGATGACCAGAGGCCGAGTCAAATGCATCAACTCCAGATTCGATGGTGGGAAAAGAAACAAAACTCAAGCTCATTCTTCGGGATTGCATCATTATTGGTCACTCGGTATCTGCCTAACCCTACTACCAAGTCCACAAGCCGCGGTTCCTTGCTCTTCGTAAGCCCGAAAGGTATACAATCTGGATGTGATTGAATATAGCATAATTATCTGCATAATGGTTTATGGCACTTATTTCCCAGCCTAGACTATTCGAGCGGGGGAGAATTTCGCGGAGGTATCAATATATGTGGTGTTGTGTCAAAGATTCCCGTACATTATATGACTAACCCTGGAGACGTAGACATGCTTGTTCAGCGTTATGTAAAAAGGAAAAAAAAAAAAAAAAATTAGTTTCCCATGTTTCGGGTGTCTACCCTAATCATGTTCAAACCAAATTCCCCTCGAATCTCTTTCTTTTCAAAATTGAAATTAATTTTACGCTGGACTTAGGTCGGTAGGAATTGCTGAGTTTGTACCTTTCCCCCAAACCATTACGAGCTCGACGGGCCACCCAGCGACAAAGTTGTAATTTTTTCGGGAGGGAATGTTGGGGTTATGTTTCAAACTTTAGAATATAAGCCATGAAAGTGGACAGAACCACTTAGGGTGGCGTGCACCACCCTTCGCATGTCGTGCATCCCCTGTTGTTTGTCGCATACTCCTTGGATCATAAAAACGAGTAATATTTCATAATCCACGCTTACGTACGAGTCGCTACACACACGCCAGAGAGCTAGACGATACTGTATATCCAATTGAAGACATGCCAAGGTGGTGAGATGGAGCGGACTGGCGTTGCAGAAGGTGTGCTCATGATATGGAACGGATGGCAAAGGACCCAAGCGGAGCACAAAATACTCGAAAGGAGTATACCACACGCCAAGGAGGTGTGTAAACACCACACACTAAGGGAGGACACCACACTCGAAAGGGAGCGCACCATACTCGAATTTGAGTACATTGCGTGTGTGTTGAAATAATAATAAAAGCTCGTGGATAAACTTAACTTACATGTAGTATATTACCACTGGAATATGAATAAATTTCCTGAAGAACAGGATAACTGATGGCATGTTTTCTCGCATTGATTTTTTTCGATTCAATTCACTGCATACGAAATAAGAGGTACGAAATAGCTTGAATACAATTTATCCTCCAGCGACGAAGAATCAAATGACCACGATGAAATTATTCCAACAGTATGGATACAGTCTAGTCACTTCTCGCGAAACCGAAACTAGTTTGTCGTCTGTAGCACCTTGCGTTCGTGGGAAAAGACCGCGGAGATCGCAACCAATGTAAACCACACAATCGACAAAATCGCAACCCGTCGCAAACCCATCTTCAGATTCCGCAGTGGCAGCGGAAGGTAGGGTAGAGGGCTATGGTGAAGACATTATGGGGCAGGCTTATTCTCGGCTATTGGTGTGATGGATTTTGGGGGGTTCGCATCTTTTTGCCCCGTTCCGTCGATTTTTCTTTATTTCTTTTCCATGTCTATGAAATAAACCAAACAATAAAAATATCAGTATCCGATATATGAAATAATGTTTCTATGTAAGACAGAAATGTAGAGGTTATGAAAATGCATATGGATCCGGCAAAGCCGTTAATCTGGTTTATTGAATAGGTTTGTATGGTGAATTACATGTTCGAACAAAATTCATCCGGTTTATCAAGGGGTCCAGTTTATCGAGGTCCGATTTATTAAGGTGTAGCCGTACTAGTACATGACATGCGAGGAAGAGTACACGACATGCGAGGAGTGAGATGTATTCCACTTTCGCCTGTCATATAAAAGTCACCCAAAGGGGGTACACCACACGCGTCGGAAGTACACAACACACGATTAGTTTTGCTGTCTACTTCTTCTTGCCATAGCAGCTGATGTTTTCCAAACGTTTCTGGTAAACCTGACCTCAGCTAACATCAGAAGTTGGAACTTTCGGTTATAGTTTTATTACTTTTTATTTGGGAGTTGGTGGTTTAACAGATTCTTGTTGGAATAGGGACAATCGTGTCGGTATTTTCTTTTCGTGTCTTTTGTTTTCCATGTGTTTCTCCTTTCTTGTCTTTCTTTCCTATGTGCTTCTCTCGTCTTTCTGCATGTCCTTTCCTACTTGCATATCTGTTAGTCGCTTGCTTGTGTGTTCGTACGTCTGCATATTTGTTTCTCGCCTACGTACTTCTCTCGTTTGTTTTTGCGTTTCATTTTCTACTTGCATGTCGATTGTTCTCTTGGCTTCTGTGTTTTTTTCTTTCTTCTTCTTTTCTGTTCAGTTTGTATTTCTCTGGAAAAAGATATAAGGCAGGCAGACTTCACTTTTGGGTCTCTCTTTTAGTTCTGTAGTTTTGACGAATACAATTTCTCTTTTCTTTTCATAAAAATAATGACTGATACCTGTGCTTTTGGGCTGTGTTATGGCCATCTCCAGAGGGCTATAAATGAGAAAGAAGGGAGGGGAAAAAAAAAAAAACCGCTCCAAACAGCATGGAGAAACGAGATACATTGAAGGAATACAGCGTAAGTATTTTAAATTGTTTTTTTGGTAATTTTTTTTTTTTTTTGAAAGGGGCACGCGGACGAGTGATAGCGTGTGAAGAAGGGCTGGTGTGGGTTTAGTGAACACAAACGCATCCGAAATTTCCGAGCCGGGTTCCACTTTCCCGATCTCCTTGTTTTACCTATTAAAGCCAAATCCTATGTTCGAATATATTCACAGGCCGGCATACCAGTCCGGCTGCGAACTAATGGCATTCACTCATACATATACTCAATATTACTCGTACCCGTATTATATATACACACACGCGCCGTAAATACAAATCCCCCAGCACTATCTTACGCCATTCTCAACCGCTCCCTACTTTCCAGCGCGGCAACCACACCGATGGTGCCCATCTCCCAGTTCTCCCACGGCTCCCTCCGCTGACCGGCTTCCCCCGCGCTACTCCCCCGTTCCCTGCTCACCTCCGACTTCCGAAACCGCCTCGAAAACAGCCTGAAACTCGGCATGCAGAAGGCGGTGCACGCTGTGACGACCTCGATGGTCGACCATATCTGTGTTAGGTGGATTCCCTCGCGGAGACTCATAGTTGTTTCGGTGGAGTCGGAGATGCCAAAGTAAAGGATTACGTAGCGGGTTGTGGCGGCGAGTATGGAGAGGATGCCGACGAAGAAGACGAAGGGGAGGGCATAAGCTTCTGGTCTGGAGAGGCGAAGGGACCGGAGGATGAGGAGGGGGAGGACGAGGACTGATAGGTTAGTGGTGGTTTTATGGGGGAGGGGGTGGGAGGGGTACTTAGGAGGTCTGTGAAGATGTTTGCGAAGGAGCTGAGGGTGGTGGTAGTGAGCGAGTTGAGTTCGGCGCATCTTTCAAAGTCCGCGAGATCATTTGTCCTGCAGTTGGCGACAACAAATCAGCAAATCACCCGCTCACATATATTCAGGAGACCCGAGCATACCAATTCCGCCATATCGGCCTGCACCACGCCAGATGCGCCACAAAAACCGCAACCCACATACACGCCGTGACGACGGCAACCACATACAACACCCATCGAAACTTCTGATCGGCCCTCATAAACAGGCCCCAATAGAAGGCGATGAACGCGCCCTTAAACAGCCACAATATCGTCTTATAGAAGACGCTCATGATGAACAGCGTCTACTCCACACAGTCATAAGCTTCCCATTCAATTCACAAAGAGGGCAATCCACAACAACATACGGAGCTCTACCCTTCGATAGCCGGATTCAAAGACAATCGCATTCACGACATCCATCGGGTACTCTCTCTCGTAGCGGATTTCGAGCCCGAGTTGCCGTAGTACTACCACCTCCATTGAGAAAGATGCCGTACACGCGAGTGCGAGGAAGATATCGCTGATGATGTCGCTACGCCGGCGATCTCGTTTCCGGAGGATGAAAAAGCGGAGGGCCGGGAGGAGGACAATGAGGATTTCGCATGCTATGCAGATGGCGAAGTATCCGGAGGTCTGCATTGCATGCTCCGGGGCTTCGTGATTCTGTGTTATTGCAAAGTGAAAACCTGAGGAGGCCGGAAACTGCGCGGTATGTCGTCGTTGGAATTGGACAGAACGATACGAATGTGTACGTGTGGGAGTATGTGTACAATAGATGAATGTAATGTATTCTCCTTCATTCCCTTCCCGCACCACGCGACGGCGCAAGCGGCAGGAGAAAAACTGCAAAGCGGGAAAAAGGTTTCGGAAAAGTTAAAAAAAAAAAAAAAAAAAAAAAAGCCCACACTGAAATAAGCCACCCCCCGCCACTTCGCATCCACTCATGAGATGGCGATCCAAACGTTTAAGTCATGGGAACTTCTTTCTTCCAACTCGTCCACCATTTTCGCTCGTCGTGTTTTACCTTTTTCTGATGGGTGCGCATCCTTACCAGGTCTGGGAGCAATCTACGACTTAGACACGCTATTGGATTACAACCGACAACAAATCGATTACAGTTGAGGAAATTTTACCTGCAGATTATGGTAGCACAGATGCTGTGCTCTAACGGTTTGCTCTTGGAACTCACATTTAGTTGTTGGGCGAGAATTGGAGTTTTGTATTGGAAGGCTTTCTGGGAGGTGTAACACGCATTTAATCGTTGGTGGGATAAAAAAAGGCAACGCTGAACCCTGTTCTCATTGGCAAGTTGGTCCGTGTACGCACGCATTTTTCGACTTGACAGGCGCGGATTCGTTACCGCATCGAGACGCTCTTTTCCGCCGACTTGTTGGCAGCGACTGCGCAGACGGTGACAGAATGCCCACTAGATAGTGTCCGTCGGCGAGCGGGGTAACAATCTTCTCCTAATCCGCGCGAAAAAAGTAAGCTTGCAGAATGAACCCCCAAAGGAGCAAATTTTACAAGGCGATGCATATGTAAACCAGGTGACCGGCTACCCCCTCCTTCCCTGATCCGAAGCATAGTTCTGCTATCATTTGTGCAGTCGCCGATTGATTGCCGTATATAGTTGGACACTTCGCGACGGCTCGGCGGAGTACAGTACTCTACTAGTACTAGGGTATGGATAAAATTTGATAAAAAAAAAAAAAAAAAAAGTACATTATGTT
>JABYPW010002526.1:0-11061 GCA_016880775.1 Phymatotrichopsis omnivora | reverse complement strand
TCGGGTTTGGAGAGCTTGGTGCAGCAGTTTTCATGCACGTCTGGGATGTTTTTCCGGCGACGTTTACATTTACCTCCCTATGTCCTATTGGATGTTGGGCCGTGGGAGGACCATACCCCAGCTCTTCGACGTAATCCTGCACTCCAAGATAAATTTAAACTGGAATTCATCCATACCTAGCACATATGTACGTTATTCTCTAACTCTGATTATAATTGTTAATGTTTATGTTTATTGGATATTTATATGATTAGTCATGAGGCTACACGCGTGCAAGAACTTGAGTCGACAGCGCACCACTGAAAAAGTTGTTTTCGTACAGTTTTAAAAAGTCCATACACGTACTCAGAAAGTCAGTGCATATGATGAGCATACACGATCAAGTTCTTATCGATCAGGCCAATTTACTTGATATCAAAGATATAGGGAGTCAATGTATTATGCAACTTCCCAAAAATTCACCCAAGTCTAAAACGAATCAATTAGATCGTTATCTCACACATATCGCGATCGCCATTCCCCATGCTATGTATCGCCCATTCCTTCCTACTTACGTGCGATCGTTTGAACGAGTGCTAAACCTCAGATTCCACCCAAACCAGGGGGTACGTCTTGGCGAATGTCCAAATTTCCTTGAGTACGCTAATTTTTATGAGGAAAAATGTTAAGCCATTTTAGGTAATGATGGAAACTTCCCTGGGCTCACTCAACAACTTTAGGTAATGATCGTTTAGGCGTTTTTAGCGTTATTTCAATTTGGCCTTAACAAATTTGTATGTGTCCAAAAATTTTCGGCTGCCGTACAAAGGAAAACCCTCTATGATTACACAACCACAACCTTTTTTCGAATTTTAAAAACTAGGAATGATAGCCGACCGTCTTCTGCACAATTTACAGTTTTTAAAAAATTATTTCTTTCGTTGTTGTTATTAGGAATCCTGTGATCAAATTTTGGACGCGACCTTTCAGACGTCGCCCACTATACGGCATGAATTACTCTGCATACATATGTACTAAATTTGGCTTTGCGTGGATCATTGGAGTGGTTCATGAATATCCAATAAACACCCTTGTTAATGCTGAATAAGAGTGCATAAAGTTCACCTCTAACAAAGTTATCGATTTGTCCCAAGGGGTCCCCCGCCTGAGGGTCGCTACGCCGAATTTAGCAATGGTTGGTATATGTACAAAGTACATGTACTCGGGTGCATGTGCTTCAAGAATGAAAGCGGGAATGAGAGAGCAAAATCATTTCAAACGTGAAGCAAAATTGCGACTTAGGGCGAGTCTCGTTTGTCTCCAGAAGACACATATCGGTATACACTAACGAAGTAATTAAACGTAATTTCGTGAATTTATTCATGGGTCGTAGGGAAAAAAAAACGATGAAAAAAAGGAGCAGCGTTTTTTCGATACTAAATAAACGTGACACGTAATTTTTTACCACGAAACTGAAACTGAGGCGTGATCTGTGACTGATTTCATGGTAAAGTGTTATAATCTATTTCCAGATTCTTCCACCGCCTTTTTCAGAAATCCATCCACTGAGACTTCTCTCTTCTTTAATAAGAATGTTCTGTCTCGTGTGTTTTGAAACGCGTCTACCGGTTGCTATCCTCCTTGAAAGAACAAAGATGGAAACTGTACCCTGGATAACAGTCGCAAAGTAAATTCCATGTTAGCGTGGGCGATGGAACGCTGTTTTGGTCGAGTATTCACTTAATAAATTAAATGTCCAGTCTTCCAGTACTTGCATCTATAACGTAGCCTCGAAAGTATCCGTGAACTACGTATCTAACTTGCCTACTTGAGGTATCTCCCGGAAAACACTACCGGGAGAAACTTCGTGCCAGAAAAGACCATAAGAATCAACTCCATTTGGTACTACTTGGAGAGTGTGTAAATACCGCTACTCTCTGACCTCTTCTGCCCCAGAAAGTTCGTCTTCGGCGGGGTCAAAATGCTCTGGGCTTATGCGTGGATAAAGCTTGAATACCTGAAGCTGTTTCGAAAACCCTCGAAGCGTCCGACATATAGCATCTCCGCCGGGGACCATTGCAAGCGCAGGTACTGGCCATTCCACAATGTTTCGTGAGTTCTCCGTGTATAAACGTAAATTGAGATAGGTGTTTGTCACGGGCCATATAGGAACCGATCTGTCCAATGCATAGTGATTCTCTTTCTGAAAACGTTCCAAACGACCGTAGTCTAATCTTAGGTCCAACTTCTCAAGACCTCAGATGCGGCTGATAATTTCGTTGATGTAGCGGGCGGAGAGCGCCGACAGTTTAGTTGGACCTGTGAACATTTTCGGAAGTGAGTGCGACTGTTCACAAGTGGTGAACAAGAAAAGTTCGAGACGTAATAATGTATTGAAAGTTTGCAGCGATCGCCTAGTTTCCGCCGGGCGGGGGGTAGTCTCGATGGAAGATGTAATTTCAACGCACTGCAATTCCGCAGTAGTATTTGCAATGTTCTACACCACCGCAATACTGCAAATCAAGTCTAGAATTAAAGGATCATTTTTGATTGTGTCAAGCAATCGAGGCATATCTTCCACACGGATCCCGACGTTTCGCAGGCGAAAGCTTTGCATGATTTGGCGCCATGGTTTGTTGGCAAGTGCGAGGTGGTCAATATAACCCTTCCCCACCCCACATGTTCGGAGATGTGTACTCTGCCCAGGAAGTAGTTCGGTACGTGTATGGGGACGAACAATTTCCTAGACAATTTTTTATGCACCCCGAACCAAACTACAGATCCGACTACGCTAGATGGCCTCAACCCCAGGGTGCAGGAGAGGGTTGCTATTGGCTGAAGTAGTATTATGGTTGTGTGACTGTGCGTCGCTGCTGGCGTGGTAGTAGGGTTGTATGGCTGTGCATTGCTTAGCGACAGGATAGTTTTGTATTTTGTTGCTGTCAGCAGAATCTCTCACCTCCAATACGTGACGGATTCGATAACCTTGGTCACCTAGCAGCAGATAAGACTGTAATTTTCGTTGGAAGAAAGTGTTTTCATGGAAAGAAACGTTTGGGTTATGCCTGAGAGGCCTAATAACGTAACCACCATTTTGGAAATTTTCGACGTTGATTTAAACGTGATTAATGTTTTTCAAACGTTTCTGTCAGGTCTGACCCCTGCTAGTTACATGAAATAGTTTTCCCGGCATGTGCTTGTATAATTCCATCTTTACTCCACGATTACATACTGTGCAGCGGAAATGGTTATTGTTCTTATTCATCCATTGAAATTACTTTTGCCGTGTCACGTAGGTATTCTGGGATACGGAAATGCAAGTGAATCCAAATAATTTTCAAGTTTATTTTAGGCTCGATGTTTTCCTTTCAGGCTACCCATTGCATGTTTATTTCATTATTCAATTTAAACTCTACGATTTGGTTATTCTGCGGTAACATAGACATAGCTTTTTTCTTTTTTCTTTTTTCGATTTTGATCTCCAGAATTGTTCGGAAAAAAATCGTCTAGCAGAATATGCCTGAAATGCGTGTTAAAGACTTTGCAGCCCGGCGCCGTGGGTAAATTTTTAAACGTAGTGCATAAAAAATACAAGTCTGCGAGTGACATGTCATGCATTGTTTAATGTCTCCGTACTACTTTTGCCCCTATAATTCTTAAAAACTTGAAGGATCTTAGAGCTGAAATGTATTGATAATGATAATGGTAAGATAAAATCTTCAATATTACAAGTTTTGCATCCGTTGTTCATGGCCAAAAATGAAATTCTATAGTCTAACATCGCAACTTATTATCCACAAGAGAACACTCTGATAATATGTTGCATGCCGATCTGGTTCGTAAATAACAACATGTAAAAGAAATGCAGCCGATAGTCCCACTTCTTGACATTGGCCGCAGATAATGCACTCGCGTCCTCGCGATCGATACTTTCTACCCCAAGAAAATTAATATTCGTGGTACATTTCCAATAGGCTTTCACCGTAGATGCAAGCATTGAAATTATACATCACAATTGTCCTTACATTAGAACACTGTCAAACTCAACTCCCAAAACGCATCGTGGTCGAGGAAACTAGTGTTGGAATAAACATGCGTGAACGTTTTTTGTTCGTGATTCATTGCAATTGTTCCTACTTTCCGTTTTGTTAACCTTCCTTTCTTATTTTTCGGTCAATATGGGATTTTGAGATATGCACCATTGTCGGCGGGGCTTACTTTATTCTCGAGAATTTTTCCCTAGCCTCCATTTTTGTATTTGCGTTATTTCTTTGCTTTTAGCCGTCGCGCTTCATGTTTTCTAACTCTTCTTTTCTTCGTTCCTCAGCCATGTTTGTCTTCGTGTTATAGAATGCAAGCTATTCTCTTCCTTTCCATCCACCTTTTGCGTCCGGCTCAACAGCTAGTCTGTAGCCACCACTAGCGCTACAAGGCTATTTATCTGCATTCCCGTTTGCGGAGTTTTACTTTCTCTACAGCCAAGCCACTATGAGTGAACAGGAGGTAAATATCCACCTTTTGCCACTACGCGATTGCAAATATCCGAGTTGAAAGTATGCGGATCGCAACTCCAGTTCCCTGTATCTCGACCTCTTCCTCTCATAAGGAATACAAAAAGTTAACGATGTTGCAACTCTCAGCGTTGGAAGCCAAGCCAGTATAAAGCTACTACGGCGGAAAATTGATGGCATGATAGCTTGAGCTGAAGGTTCTCGGCAGAGAGGCTTTCCAGCCGACGGGATCAGCTCTCTTGCCCGCAAGAAAATTCGATGCTTCTCATATCTCTAATGCTAGAGTGAAATCTTCCAGAAGCTTAAACATTCGAATATGATTCGACTCTACGAATGTGACTTTTGCTCACAGCGGAGGTATCTTTTTCTTTGCATGGAGTACTGTTCGTTGCTCGATGTTTTGAAGGAGTTTTCCGGTGAACATGTTTTTTCGCTACTAAAAAACGATGGCTTGAGGGAGTCTGCTTTTTTGCGTTTTAGAAAGCGTATAACAAAGCAATGTTTTAGAGTTTTCAGTCATGGCCACCGTGCATGCCACACTATGTTACAGATTTATGAGCCCTACATTATGCACACGTATAACCCCACAGTAGAATTTTCATATTATTTACAAATTTTCTGGGGGTGCAGGAACCAACAAATAACTGACCCGTCGTGGAAACTGCAGTGCCATGTGCCTAGCTTGTGGTTCTCTCCGAAGATCTCAAAATCTGTCAAAGAGATTGGGGGGGCAGTATTGGAGATCATTACCGCGCTTCGTAGTTGCGTACTCCCTCGCGGTTTTCCAAGATAAGACTCAGAATTGGCAATAAGGGTTAGGGTTAGTCTTTACGGACATTACTTGGAGCGGATATGCTGGGTCCTTCGATGACCACACCAAAGAAGAAATCCCCGCAGCTGACGAAGTAAGAACCCCAATTCTAACAAAAAAAATATTTTCGGTAGATGCTGATTGTGCATTTTTTATAATTATTTTGAGCCTAATTACGTGGTTACCTAGGCCGATGTTCAGGCCCAGGCTGCGTCCTTTAGGCCTTACTCGCATCTCACATGTAGACGAATTGGTTACTGATCATGTGTACAAAGGATCTGCCAGGGACGGCACCAGAGCATATATTGTTGATAATGGTATTTAGGCCAAGCATGAGATTGTATCCGCTTTCCGCAAATGCAAATCTATTGAAAAGGAAGGGAAACAATGCTGTGGAGTTAAAATTTCGGTAGACGTGCAACATTTGGTTGCAACGCTGTCACGGAACTCATGTTGTTGGCACCGTCGGAGGAACAGGATGTGGGGTAGCTATGAAGGATAATGTCATTGGTGTCAAGGTTCTCGGCGATAATGGTAATAACGGAAGTGACCACAAGTGTCGTTGCCGGCCTTTACTATATTGACGAAGATATTGAGAAAGCAAATGCGGTGGAAAAAAGCGTTGTGAATATGTTTCGTTGAACCGAAATCTCTTGCTCTCAACAGTATTGTTGCAACTTTAGTTGATAAGGAATTCCCCGTCGTAGCGGCTGCCGGAAACTCCACGGGCAGTTAACCTTTTTCTTTTTCCTGGCCTGGAAAATTTATTTTTGCCCTTTACACTTATGTGAACTATTCTAATAGTAGCAAAGCTAATAGCATCCAGCTTCGCAAAATCTCCTGCTCCTGAGCCTGAGGCTATTACTGTCTGTAGTGTCGCAGAACTGACGAGCAGAGTTATTTTTCGAACTTCGGAAAAAGTAAGAAATGGAACCACCGAAACAAAACAACTGGAATTTTTCTAGCTCTCCATAGTTGTCGATGTCTGGGCTCCCGAAAAATTAATTATCAGTGCAATGATCGATCAATCTGGCGGCAACAAAACTGATTTGACCGCAACCCTTGACGGCACTTTAATAGATTAGAAATCACGCTTGCGCTTTTGAGAAAGCAAATTCTAATTAATGTGGCCACATTAAGCAACGCCGCATGCCAATGGCTTGGTTGCCTATTTTATGGGCAAAGATCCATCTTTGGATACACTCTTCAAGATCAACCATAAGCTCAAGCGATTTGCCAAAGAGAAACAGATATCGCCTACAATGGAGAAGGTTAAACATATGTGGAGGTGTTTGATAAAGGAGGCTGCAGATTAAACTGTTTCTTTGCTCTATTTTGGCAGAGGAAAGAATTCATGGATAGATTTTTTTTTCTTTATTTCTCATGAGATTGTGGGATCGTGCGTTACAATTAAGTTGAGGTGGATGTATAGTTTTACTTGGAGTATAAAACGAAAAGGGCATCAATATTGTCACAAAAAGTGTTTTCTTACAACCTAGAATTAGAATCACCAGAGAGTGCATCATATCACGGATATTACTCGTATTTGAAGGATTTTTGGCATTTTCCCTTTTTCTCCGCTCACTTTTCACTTTCTCTCTGGATATTTACTATACCATGCTGTCACCATGCATGCGTATGACCCCTCTTTTTGACGACAACAATCTTACCTTTGCGTGTAGTTGCCGGTGCCAAACCCTAACCCTGGTTTATCCCGTGTCCATACATGTAGCACATTCTTTGTTAGATAGTTGGGCCGATTGATTTTTGATTTACCCTAGGGAAGCCTAAGCACAAATTCGTACAAGAAGGATACCCGTGCCGCCGCCAAGGGATCGAAGGAGGATATTGTTGCGGCGTGTATTCAACATTCTGCGTTATGGGATAAAAGTGAGCAGCTTGAGCTGACGAAAAATATGCGATTGGATCGTACACCTGATGAAGAGGGATTGGGATGCTGGCTTCTTGGTGTAGGTGCGGGTAGAGTAATAGGCGAAGGTGAATCGATATCGACCTCGGTGCATATGTGATGCCCACGAGAATGTATTGAATTGCTAATTCAGTTAATTTATATTGATTTACCAATTTTATGTGGCCGAGATGCTTACCGCTTGTGCGGACGATATTATGCTGACAGAATTCTGATGTTGATGTAATAAATACTGGTTTTGAAGAAATATACCATAACACTGACACCATGATTGAAGAAGACCAAAACCGTCATGAACTCGGGCAAAGGCAGGACCTTCTCTCTCATGATTTTTGACCTTTCGTGAAGGCCTCTGGGCTTCCAATGGGAAAGCTGTGCCTCAAGCGAGGAACTCCGTTAATGATAATGCGGAACGTAGATCCATCTCAGGGTCTTTGCAATGAAATGCATGTTATCCTATGCCGTATGACGTTTAGGATATTGGAAGTCCGTATTATCAGTGGTCCGCACGCTGGAAATATTCCTTTGATTCTGCAAATCCAACTCCTTCCTAGCACTAAGGAGGTGGGCCTCCAGTTATGGAATTTTCAATTTCCTCTACCTCTTGCTTTTGCCATGACAACTAACAAGTCCCAGGGGCAGTCCGTGGGGTATGTGGGTTTGGATTTGCGAACCCCGGTATTTAGTCACGGGCAGCTGTATGTGGCTTTGTCGAGGTGCACTTCGGATCAGCGAGTTAAAGTGCTAACTACTACCTCCGGGACCTTCCGAGACTTGCAATGTTGTTTACCCGGAATTATTGCAGGGTTGAGAATTTCTTTGTGTATTTGATATTTGACTAGTCACAGCGGTGTGCCACACCTACTTTCGACGACTTAGCGCCTTGTCGACTTAGGTAAGTTAATGTGGTATCTTGAGTATCTGCATCCACCCTCACGTGCGCCTCTAGATCTGTCCACTTTTCTGTTAGGTGGTTGAACGAGGGTGATGATCAAGTTGGGGTGGTGCCATGGGGGAAACTTTCGCCACGCATGCCATTCTATGTTTTGCCATATGTATCTACGGAGACGTCATTCCGTGCTTTCATTTGTTTTCCCTTTCCATTATTTCTCTTTTAAGGCAGGTTAACTGTCTATCAGGCATTGGCAATTGTAATGCATAGGATCGGGAAGGTAAATGATATCCAGTTGCAGTTGCCCTATGATGGATATGTTAGTTGGTTCTAGTTAAATATGGTCTGCGAGGATGATCTACTTCACATCTCATTATAAAGGGTTTGGGTAGCATTGCAGTGACATGGGCCTGGCATTGGGATAGCATGGAAATGTCATTGTGTATCAGGGAGGTTGGAATGCATATAGCAGAATTTCAGGATGTTCTATGCTCACACTGTCACTGAAAATTATTTGTATCACTACAGCCATTAAGCTTTTCTCCATACCTGTCTTGAGTACCTTACATCCACCCTCATGTGCACTTCTAGATCTGTCCACTTTTCTGTTAGGTGGTTATGTAAGGGTGAGTAGGGTTATTATCTAATCAAGGAACCTTCCACAGATATAAAAATGTCAATTCTCTCATAATCTCCATTACACACTTCACTCATCTATTCTAAACCCTACACACATCCTTCATCCTCTACTTGAGTACATCACTTTTTCTTGTCTTCACCATATTTAGACTCCTTACCCTACTGACATTCTAGGCTCTCCATAGCCTACTTTACCTTTCAACTTTCTACCATATCTTTATTTTACAATCCCACTTCTCTAGGCCTCTTATTCATACTACTATGAATCAGCACCTATCTTCTTTGCAAGCCAATCCTTAGGTAATTTTCAACTGCAAGTGACAGCAAGAGGCTTGCAACTATGGCAATTTCATTGATGTCCATGATATCAGTGGTATCAATCTAAAGGATTATGATGTTTTGATGCTAGATATTGACCATAAAATAATGGAAACTACTATTTCAAAGGAATTAGGCATAGCTTATCTTTCCAAGCAACAAAGTCTAATTCTAAAAAGGGCATTTACATAGCTAATGGCAACATACATACCCTAGGGTGTAGGTTGATAGTTCTACTTGTCATTTGTGTAATGAACCATGGTCATGTACTTTCCTATTTGTTATATTCTCCTTGTGTTAGTGATGTTGTTTGGAATTCCGCGTTATGAATCATGAATTGTCACTCGGTCATGTATGGTCACTCATGTTTAGCTGTCTGCCTTGCGGAGGTCATGAGAACAGTGTTTAGATTGAATGACGTATGGAAACGGGTCATGTGGACAAAACAGGTTTTACAGAGACTGCTCTAGAAGGGAGGCAGTGCTCTTGGCGATTGGTATAAAAGAGAAGGAAATCTCGCAGTCCTGTATTTCTTTCTCTTTCTTCTTCACGCAGTATATTAAGTATACACCTTAGGAATAAAGAGCTATTCCCACAAACCTTCAGCACATCGTTGCCTCGCTCCATGCGCACCTCTTGAGTCCTCTACAGAGTTGTGTATCTTCTTCTATCCTGATTTACCCAAAAACCCCCGGTACAGACTGAGCATCAGTTGTATCGCTGAAGGAGTTGTCCTTTACAATTTGTCATAGAGATGAGGCTTATTACATATTTTTTATTGTGGACATAAGGTGCCTATTGACCTACATTTCTTCTTAGGTAGGTGCTAAAATGATAGGCCACTTGTAGAAGGAAAGCTAGTTTGCTAAATAGTTTAGTGAAGGAAACATTTTAGTAATAATAGACCCTATGAACTAATCTCTGTCATAATTGCTAGATATTAGCACCCAATCTATAAATCCCTAGAAACATCTCACTTTGCAAATGTTAATCTCCTCAGTGGAGATTTTTTTACCTTAAACCAGCTCTTTAATATAGAGGATTACATTAGAAATTAGTTTAGGCTATATTTCTATAAGGAGGGAAAGATGCCATAGCCTATACCAAACTTGTAATTTTTAATTTGTTTTATATAATCATTACAAGTACATAATAAAGTGGAGGAAAGATTTTTTTTTATGGTGTGGTGTTGCCTGGATAGGACTTTTTTTAGCTAGCTGCAATAAACAGATTTTTTTTCCAAAAATTTACATTCAAGAATTGATCATTATATATAAAATTGCAGTATATTCCATAGCAAAGTCAGTGTAGATCTGAAGTGAAAAATCTAATATATGGAATCTGCCTATATATATATCCTAATTTATTTACCTTGGTACCTCTTAAATGCTATTTATAGTAGTGTCTTTATCCTATTATCCTTTGCTGGTTGTTCTATAAGTAGTACAAAATCACTAGGAGACTGAATATAATTATTATGCTGGTAATGTATATATGAGGGTATGGCTTATTGTAAAGGACAACTCCTTCAGCGATACAACTAAGCCTTATTCTTGTAATGAACTGTGGTCATGTACTTTCCTACTTGTTCTGTTCTCCTTATGTTTCCTATTGTTAGTAATGTTCTTTGGAATTCCGCGTTACGAATCATGAATTGTCACTCGGTCATGTATGGTCACTCATGTTTAGCTGTCTGCCTTGCGGAGGTCATGAGAACAGTGTTTAGATTGAATGACGCATGGGAAAGGGTCATGTGGACAAAACAGGTTTTACAGAGACTGCTCCAGAAGGGAGGCAGTGCTCTTGGCGATTGGTATAAAAGAGAAGGAAATCTCGCGGTCCTGTGTTTCTTTCTCTTTCTTCTTCACGCAGTATCTTAAGTATACACCTTAGGAATAAAGAGTTATTCCCACAAACCTTCAGCACATCGTTGCCTCGCTCCATGCGCACCTCTTGAGTCCTCTACAGAGTTGTGTATCTT
>JABYPW010002525.1:0-11062 GCA_016880775.1 Phymatotrichopsis omnivora | reverse complement strand
AAAAAAAAAAAAAAAAAAAAAAAAAAAAAATTGCGGATGTGCCGCGGATTTAAAGAGCAAAAATAAATAAATAAATAAATAAATAAATAACAATTTCCTGTTCCTAATGTCGGATTTTCTTCGCAGGCGATTACGAATGTACGAAACCATGATACGATCCCAGCACCGAGCTGCGTTGGCGGAAGCACGAGAGCGGGCCATATTTGAGGAAGTGGAGGAAGAACTGAGCAAGAAATAGGGTGCAGTGTAACGAACCCCTCCTCAAAAAAAGTACTGTGCATGATCGACGGAATTGCATTAGTCGGAACTCATTGTTGGGGACAAATTTTTTTTTGTGTGTTCATACGTATCATCCAGCTCTGCATGTCTCAGAAAGTTGGCAGTGATTTCTTGCATGATTTTTCATGATACAATTTCCTTATTCATAATGATAAACGATTTTGCTTGTTTTTGTGCTCTCTCTCTTTTTTTTATTAATCGATACATTCCAAACGGGCTCCGGAATACCAATGATTACGAGTATTATCTTGATGCGAAGGAGATAAATAAATAAATAAATAATTAAAAAAGCCCATCCGGATCTGATTATATTACAAGAACCCATCATTAAATCATAAAAAGAGGATATTGGCAGAGAAAAAATAAACGTCTTCTCGTGGCTGTCGTATCCTAGCAGAACGAAAAACAAAAGGTAAAAGTATATAAAACATGAATCAAAGCTAGTCCATGCACCATTAAAAGAAAATAAAACTAGAGGGGGAAGAAACAAAAAAAGAAAAAAAGAAAAGAAAAAAAAAAAAAAAAAATACAAAAGAACTCCAAAAAGACTTCCCTTTTTCACCACTCTTGACCATACCGCCAGATTAAAACGCAAGCAAAATTCACGGCGCCATCCCATATTGCAAACGATTAAAATAAGCAAAGGTATAAAATGCAAGGAAGAATGTCGTTTGTATTAAACCTCATGTCTCGATATTCTTTTGTATCCCGATCTTCTGAAGAAACGGAACCAACTCCGCGGCGAGGGAGATTTGTCAGTATAGTTGGTGTTGCGGAGATGCGATCGTTTGTACATCCACCATATGAAGGTGTATAGCGACACGGCGAGGGTGATTCCACAAAAGGTGAGGAACAGCCAGTGTTGCCCCATCCAAAATATGGCTTTGGCATCACCAGAGTGCCACGACGATCCTTTGTACACGGCAAAGAAGCTATAAGGGTTCTTGTTGTATCTACAATAAATTAGTTAACATTCTGCAAGCTGTAGGGAAAGGCGTACTGTTCAGGCATGAGAACGCGAACTCGGGCTTCTTCACTAACACCCCAACGGGTGTACTCTTTCCAGATAACGCTCAGGAAAAGCGGGCCGGTTGAATACATGACAGTGATGTAAGGAACCTGCCAGTTGCGGTTATATCGTTGGAGGTTATGGATGACGCGTAGATAGAAGGGATGCTGCGGCACACCACCCATTGCATCGTTTGAGATACCAGTTGGAATGGTTCTTCGAACCCAGGCAGGGTAGGCAAGGAGAGGATCTAGACGCCGGTTGCAACCCTATATCAGGTGTCAGACACATGATTGTGCTTCGGGGGGAGGTTGGACTCACATCGTCCAAATCGATATATATACCGCCATAGTGAGCCAGAACGAAGTACCGGATAGCATCAGCGCGCATAATTGGATAAGGGTAGTTGTCGAAGGTTTCCAAAAACCACGGATACTCGGCGGCTATGAATTGTCTCGACTTTTCGTTTGTCCACAGCTGCAGGGAAAAACACGTGCTTGGTTAGCAAACTAAAGCTTTGTTTCTCCCCATCCACGTGCACCCCGTGCCACAGCAGCACCGTCGCCGCCGCCGCCACGGTTCGAGCGCAACAGACCTTGTATTCATAGTCGCCGTGGAGGTCGAGACACGATTTCTGGGGGGCAAGCCATTTGTCTGGAATTGTCTCGTTTGCCCATGTTTGGTGTATTATCTTCGGTATCAGTTGAGGTCTCGTGTCGACGACGCTCGAATTGGGATCGGGAATGTCGATCGCACTGATCGCGTCGGCGGAACAGTCTTCGAACAACAGCGTTATCAGGGTGAACACGCTGTTGATCAGGAAGCCCACCACCACGAGGTTGAGGAGCAGGAATATGACGACACCTCTGCGCATGGCTAGCAATGGACAAGGGTCGAAGGGGGGTGGGGAAGAGGGGTGTGGGAGAAGGGCGGTAGCGACTTGGCAGAGCCCGTTGTATGTGAGAGGGGGGGCTTGTGTGTTCGTGCGTGCGTACGTGTGTAAACCGCAGGTCAGAGGAAGAAGAAGAAACAAGGAGGAGGAACACACAAAGGAGCGGTTGTTTGGGGACTGCGAGAGACGGAAGCGGGCTGTCTCGGACGGGAAAAGCGGCGATAAGGCAAGGGGACGGGATAGCGTGTGCCGGGCGCGGCGGCCGGCGGCGGAACAAGGGATTGATGGTATGCAGCACAGGGCAAAGATGCGGACGGAGAAGGAGACGGGCGGCGGTAGGCCAGCAGCTAGCAGCGGAGTTGTTCGAGCGCAGGCAGCAGCAGCAGAGGCCGGTGGGAGAGTCGAGAGGGAGAGCGCGGAGCCGGGCTTTTGTTCAGCGCATGTGGGAGCAACAACCTCTCCGCGAGCGACTGAGAAGAGATCTTGTATATACGCACATGTACCGATGCGCGAGACGTTTGGCAGGAGCACTCAGCGTTGACGGTGGGCAGAGCGAGCGTCGTCCTGCCGCGTCGGACGTCGAGACCCTGGAGCGACCTCCTGCAGACGCTGTGCGAAAGGAGAAACACGCCGCGCCTGTGTGTCGCCAAGCTGCTAGGCTCCTACGCGCTCCCCCTGCACGAGAGAGAAGGGCATTGTCGATCGTGGCGGTGCTGCCCCGTCCATATTGCACCATACATACAAACATACATACGTAAAACACCCGTTACCGATTCCCGCAACACCTCGAATTGGAAAATGCTTCTGGAAATCTATTGGAGAACAAATTTGCTTTGGGGGCTGAGTTGAGTGTCCTTTAGAAAAAGGTCACTTTTTGTATGAAGGGAGACGAACGATCACTTTCCAAAATAGGCCTTAGCGTACCTTAATTTGGCATAGTGTTACCTAGGTTGAATTAGTAAATAATGTGCCAATAATTGTTTAAAGCTAAAAATAGTGACATTTGAACTGCTTAATAATAAAAATGAATAATCATTCAGATCGGGGAAATTCCAAAAGAAACCTTCCGCAAATGCCCACAAACATAACTACATACCTACAAAATTTCATACCACGCATACAACTAATGGATTATGCTTTTTAGCACCTTGTTGTGGCTTTAAATGTAGCCCATTGAAACTGTTTCCAGTTAAGCATGCTTAGTCATTTATATTTTAGCGATTTTTGTATGCGAGGTATGAGATTTTCCAAGGTTTCACTAGGCCAAGAGATGCTACCATAAGCTGCATCCATATTGTTCCGCAGGACCACGTACGCAGACGGCTGTTGGTGCAACTCCACTCTGGTACATGTACATGTACATATGCACTCCATACATTTACATAGTGACATAGGTAGCTCTACTCTGCGGCGACGATTTTGCCTACACGTCCCACGGAATTGCCTTTGTGCACGAGTCGATTCGCAAGCGGATATCTTTCTCGAACGATGCCGCGCGGCGTTTCTTTTACCAAGCGGAAGACGGCCCGATCACGTTTGCAACTGCTGCGTGCATACGAAAACTATATTTGCTTCCAATGTATTTGCTTTGCTATGATCCAGATAATACGACTACCCCGCTCGTTGTTACTCTACCATACGTATTCGAGTACGAAGGTGGCGCTTTACCGGGAAACGTCATAAGTGCGCTGTGCATGAGTTGGGTTATATCAATTTGAGTAAGCACTCAAGCTACTAACTATACCGACTCTGTTCAAATCCGGTGTAAAACGGTCGCGCTAATAGAAACTTGCTTATCTTTTCGCACCTGTACTTAGTACTCTAACACATGTAGATACTCTACACGTATTCAATTGCATACGTACCTTACATCAATGCTATTGTCGACAGCAAATAGGGAGGGGGAGCACAGCTGATAACCGAAAGGTCCCACGCCGACATTTCCTGGGTAAAAGTACAGTACATGTTGCTTTACTCGCAGTCCATCCGGCAGTCCACAATCAAGCTAAAAGAGATCCGGAACATGGTGATCACTTTCGCAGGTTCCCCCTCCCAGTTTCGCCTTGGTGGCACCTGAGAGGTCCCATAACTCCACAAAAAATCGGTGTCGGTGTTCGCTAACGCCGACTTGGTGCTGCACTAAGTATAGTAGAGTACAGCACCGATTTTGGAAACATTCATACTCGTCACCCATGATGTATTCCACATGTCTACCTCTACTCGAGTACATACGCGCTTCAAGCAGAGTTGGTGCAGCAGCCAGAATACCATGCTTACCAGAAACCCAGTGCTGGGCATAGATCTATGCAAGACACCACACATTTGCGCCGCCACCATAATAAGGGTACTCAAAGCTGTCCGTCCTGACTGCCAAGTCTTGGCGTGATATGATTAGTGCCTGGTTGCCAAGACTGCTTCGAAGCAGCCTGGCCAGGAAAAAATCTGGCGCTAAAAAATCTGGTACTATGTAGTGATCCTGGAATTCAAGTAAGCTCTGCTAACTACATTGCGAATGGCTAATTTTTCGACATCTCTATGTATATGTGCATGTATAGCAGGTATGTATGTATGTAGATATGCAGACAACGACATCAATATTAATCAACGATATCACGAAAATCAGAGAAGAAGAAACTTCTAGATGCTTTGGATGTTTATATTGAGGTTAAAGAAAAACTGCATATAATATTTGACTCCATACCCCTTGAACCTCGAAAGCCGATAGTTCCTTCTTCTGCCTTCTCGGACGAGGAAGAAGGAGACTCCGATCCAGCGACTATATATCCTCTGCTCGGTCAGCTCGTCAAGACCAAAGAACTCCTCCACCTAGCTCTTCTCTGCAAAGTATTCTGGTTGACGCTCGTGATCAGCTTCATTCACAGCGTTATCGGGAGCCGCGAAACAAAAACGTCGGTCGAAACTTTCAGGTCTGGTTTGACTCTATTCAAAGACCACGCGAATTTCGGTCTCTTTTCCGTATGGATAGAGAAAACTTTGATGAACTTGTTCGCCTTATCAAAACCGACGCTGTTTTTCGTAACCCTACGCATAATCAACAAGCACTCGTGAAGTATCAATTAGCTGTTTTTTTATTCCGACTAGGTGGGCGTGAAACACATGGTAAAAGTAGTTTCACTATTGGGTCTCGGCGAGGGAACGATTACACTTTACTCCAATCGTGTACTTCATTCGGTCCTCGGCCTTCGAGAGCGTTACATTAAATGGCCAAATGCAGAACAAAAGTTGGCACATAAACAATATGTTTCAGAGAGCTCGGGATCGCTTTTCCAGGACTGCGTTGGGATGGTCGACGGTACTTTCATCATCTTGCGGTACGCACCTGTCACCGAATGTTTTTTTAGGGGGTGAGCTGGGCTGGAGTTTCGCGATTGGGAAGTTCCGTGACAGCTTGAGTTCTGGTCGCTGAGGATGGTTCCGTAGTAGGAGCTTGTTGCGTGGGCATTATGGGGGGTAGAAGGGTCAATTGAATTGTCAGTTACAGACTTTTTTTTAGATACCTGGAAGGTGTTTTTGGAATGTGGTTTACATAGTGGTGGGGTTGACACGAGCACGCTTCTCTCTACCCTTGGACTAATTCACTCGAAATTCTTGGCTAGATTTTTTCCTGACGGGGTAGCTTCTGGTCAGACTTGCAAGAATCTAATTGGTCCCTCATTCCCTCATTCCCTGCATTTTCTTTCTCGCCAGGACGGCCAGGACAGCTTTGAGTATACACCTCTAACAACGTATGTATGCTTAAATCCCAGTGAGCCGAGCTTGCTTGGCTGCCCGAGATCACTTTATCTCCACACCCTGCACAAGACACTGGTTAGAAAATATGCGCTTGTGCTTGGCAGCTTCGTTTCACACGATGGCATCTTCTAACAAACATACTGAAGTATATTCTCGGACATATGTTATCTAGTCGGAAGAACACAATAAAAATCTTTATCTTCGCTATCACTTAAGATAGTAGCCTTTTGTTATCTTCCGAAATGCGGAAGTTAGCGTTGGCCTCTCCTCCGAATTCTTAACATTGTCCGGCAACAATACTAAGAAGCTTAAAGAGCCCGATTTCTGGAAGCGCTACGCTCTGAGTGGTATGTGGACATGAAATATCATTCGGATATTCCCTATGCGTAAAACTAGGCTGTTTAAAGGGACTACTTTCGCTAAATTCTTTGATGTTTTTAGCAAGGCGTCTCGACCCCGAGGTATGCAACTGATCACCTGCCATTCATGACACTCGTATCTTCTGCTTCTTTCAACACTCTTTCAATCTACTTTGCTCGACTAGCTAACCGACCTTTCATAACCCAGAATGCGGGGCTTTCAAGATGAGTTTTCTGGGTTATGACTGCTTACAGGCAGAGGTCAATGAGACGGGAAATGCCCCGACATTCGAACGCCTTGTTTGTGGGAGAAATGAAAAGATATAAAAAAAAAGCACAGCTTATCCCCTATTCCTTCCTCTTCCCTCTTCACCGCAGTCTTTCTCTTCCTCAGTAACAGCAAGACCAAGTCAATACTCTCTTTCGCTGAACAATACCAAATGGCCTCTTTCCTCAGGACCTTCATTCTTTTCGTCTTCGCGGCTTTCGCTTTCGCTTCGGCGTACCCGGCGGATCTCGATGAGAGACAATCAATTGATTGGGGAAACTACGTGTACATCGCGTCCAAGTTTTCGGGGATCGTTGGGCAGAATATTGGCTTGATTGCGCTACCGGGCGTAAGTATCCAATAATCCATGAATTCTCCTTGCCAGCTCTTCACGGTGCAGATGCACACAGGGAGATCACAGCGCAATTTGCTAAGAAGCTTTGATAGAACCGTGCTGTGTGTCCCACGCAGCTGTGGGATCTCCAGACGTGTGCAGACTCCTTTGAGTCGGAATGTATCGAGGAGCGCTTTGCCTTCCAATGGTGCATGCAGCATAGGTATGCCGCCAAAGCCACACATGTCTTCCTTCCAAAATAATTTTTGCAAGAAACGCTTTGCCGAGGGGATGAGAATTAACTGTGTAATAGAATAACCGTGGCCACGTGTGGTGCCGAATGGATCGACGTTACCCTCTTATGCACCGGTGGTTCTTCCTCAGACTGCGTCGGGGCCCTCGAGGACC
This sequence comes from Phymatotrichopsis omnivora, assembly GCA_016880775.1. Lineage (NCBI taxonomy): Eukaryota > Fungi > Ascomycota > Pezizomycetes > Pezizales > Rhizinaceae > Phymatotrichopsis > Phymatotrichopsis omnivora. The sequence goes on along the minus strand of JABYPW010002525.1, from coordinate 3,760 downwards.
TTTACGACTGCGCCACCGCCATCACCGTCCCGTCGGTTCCTCCCCCTTAAGCTGGACTGGCTTACCGCGGTTGAGCCGTTCTCGCGTGCGATGTAAAGAAAAGAGCTTTGGCGTGTGGAAGGAGAAACTGTAACTGCACTTATATGTTTTCCCGAGGCACCTGAGGTTTTTTTTTTTTTTTTAAAGGCGGGTGGATATGGTTTTCTATTTTATCTTATTTTTCTATTTATTGGGCACAGCATGTATGAGGGGAATATGTATATGGTCTCTCTTTATTATAAAACATAAATCGGCGGTTGAGGAAAAAAAAAAAAAAAAAATCTGAGCACTGTGAAAGCGAAATCTATCCCGATATTGCTCGAGCGGAATTATTCGTTTCTACCACATGAATCCTTAGCTTCCTTGCGTATTCTTGGCAGTTCACTAAATCGCTATCGATAAGCTAAAAAAAAAAAATGCCACAACTTGGCCCCGCGTCCCAACCCAAACTGCCCAAACTGAGGATCAAACTCAAAGCAACAATGGCCCGTACCGCTGCGATCAACCGCAACACGAACGAGACGAAAATCCAGATTGCACTCTCCCTGGATGGCGGGAGCCTCGAGGCTTTTAACACCATGGACAGCGGTGCTAGCGAAGGCCATGCGACACAGGCATCGAGCGCGCAGACGATCTCGGTGAACTCGGGAATCGGGTTTTTGGACCATATGTTGCATGCGCTGGCGAAGCATTCGGGGTGGTCGCTGAGTCTGGCTTGTCAGGGAGATCTTCACAGTGAGTTCTATGGCTATCAACCCTCCTCTGGCACTGAGATGATCGGGGAAGCCTTTGTTCGGCAATTGGCGGAAATTAACCAGATACGAATGTAGTCGATGATCACCACACCGCGGAAGACTGTGCCATCGCCCTTGGATCGGCTTTCAAGGACGCCCTTGGCCCGATTCGGGGATACAAGAGGTTCGGTCATGGATTCGCTCCCTTGGACGAAGTATGTGCTCTTTTCCTTCTCGCTTTGCTCGCTTGAATAATGTTGATGATATCAGGCGCTTTCGAGAGCCGTTGTCGATCTTTCGAACCGCCCGTACGCCGTTATTGAGCTTGGCCTCAAGCGCGAAAAGATTGGCGACCTCTCTTGCGAGATGATACCTCATGTTATGGAGTCGTTTGCGCAAGCTGCGGGCGTGACCCTGCATGTGGATTGTTTGAGAGGTTTCAACGATCACCATCGGTGAGCTCTAGAATGGCATTGGGGAAGAAGGTTTTACTGATGCGGGGTTAAGGGCCGAGTCGGCTTTCAAAGCCATGGCCATTGCGCTCAGGGAGGCTACTTCTAGGACGGGAAATAATGATATTCCTAGTGAGCGTTTTTTTTTTTTTTTTTTTTTTTCCCTATCTTCTCCCCCCGTTAGGAACTTGTTGGGGGTGAGGCTGACGGCTGTGCGGGGAATAGGTACCAAGGGAGTTTTATAGAAAAAAAAAATTATAGACATATAATGCTTTATGTGTTCTACAAATGCAATTGTTAATACACATCGCTTTTTAATCATAAATCACGTTGAGCATTCGCGCGATTTTCTAATAAAGAAACTGTCTCTGTGGGCGGGGGTTTGGCTAGAAGCGGCGGGACAGGCCGAACAAACCCTATGTAACGCTTTCTCTTGGGGTAAAAAAGAGAATCACAGCATATCACTCGTCGAGCAAATCACAAGGTATCATTCAATCATACGGTATCACTCCACCGGCAATCATGCAGCATCATGGAACAAGCCCGATTATCCATCGAATACTGGCAACCAAAACCGTGGCCGATGCATGGAAATGCGTTGGGATTTTGCTGAAGCCGACATAATGGCGACTTGTGTCGAATAGATACACGCTCTCCGCCTCGGTTCACGTGGGATGTAGGGTTCAAAGGCCTGAATTGGGTGGGTCGTAGAAACTTTATTTCCATAATCTCGTTGAAGAAATGTGTAGCAACTTATGTAAGCGGCGCGAGTTGATATTAGCCCGCTCCCCAGCGGCGCGGCGCAGCACACGGTTGTGCAAACACAGCCGCACTTCTGCAGCATAGGCTGGACGTGTTGCCGCCGGGGGGGGGGGGGAGAGGTGTCCCGTCCGATTTTTTTTCAGACAGACCAAGAATGGTGGCAGCCTCATTTGTGTAAAAGAGGGGATTGGATTATCCTTAGCTACTAAGCCGTCCCCTCTCCCTTTGGGGCATAAGTGTGCCCACGGTCAGCGGATCCCTTGGGTCAAACGTTGCGTTTTGTTCTCAACCCTCTGCGATATTGCAGAGTACATTAATTCAAATCGCATATCAAAATAATTAATTATCCGAAGTTCATCTGCCTTGCATCCAAAAAAATATGGAAATGGTTACTCTGGATTTTTAGTATGTACCTCAGACCTGCACTACTAACGCTTCTACTAATTATTTGGTAAAAGGCGAAAGCGAAAATGGAATGTCCCCACCACCTCCACCGCTGTCAAATTCACCTCTCAAACGTAACCATTCAGTAACTAGCTATCTGGTGGCACCTCCATTATTCCGACCATCCTACCTTCCTCTGCAGAGCTCACCTGCCATTGCATTGCACCTGTAGTCGATTCCGGCGTTACCCCCCAAGCAATAACTGCGTTGCCACCATGTTAAGTTTGTTTTTCTGCGCCGGTAATTGGCTGAGTGGGAATGAGAAGATTGAGCTCGGATGTCGGTATTTAAAAGATAAACTGGCTCTACTGGTGATTTTTTCATGGGTTCCTCGCGTAGGAAGATCCCAAGATTATACGGCGTCAACAGGGCTTTTTTTATAAATCGGCGGTTTTAATTTTAGAGTCTTTGATTGGTCATAAGTATGGCTCAAAACGGAAAACCACGACACTTGAAGAAAGTTCGGCGCATTATCATAACGAGGTCACTGGAATAGTAGATCAGAGCTTATTAAGCGTCGGATTATATAAAAATAATGTCGAGTTTCTGCGAGCTTTTTCTTTTGTGAAGTAAGTATGGGTATGTATTCGAGGATCATTGCCCGGGCTCCCTCGCCTCATCGGGGCGCTCAGCTTACACAACGGTACCGATCCACAATTTTTTTTTTTTTTCCTATTATCTGTTGTTCGCGGAGCCTTGGCAAAACTCTTTTCAGACATGACTTGGAAGTTATCTGCACTCGAACAGAACCAAAAGGCGCGTTATTGGACTATTGCATAAAGTTAGGGCTTCTGTGAGTTACGTAACTGTGGGGAGATTCAATACACATCTTACGATGGATTAAAAAGACAAAATTCGGAAATTTTCAAAGAAAGAAAAACTCTTTTTCTGTGTCATGACAATAGTCAAATTTCAGAGAGGGTTTGGAGGCACGACTTGAGAGTCGGGATGATTTCCAGGTCGGAATCGCGGGAATGGTTCTTCCTCTCGATGAAGCATGAGAATTGGATAGTTTGATGTGGCTTGTATGCCAGATGGTGTAGCTTCCGTCAATGCTAGCGTTGGAAATAATGTCATTGACCAACGCTCAGTGATTGATACTGGGAGAATGTTTTTTTTTTTTTTAATTTAATTTTTTTTTTTATACTTTATGTTTTATGTTTTATGTTTTATACTAGTTGGTAACTCGCGCTGCTTCGTGGTGCAGTTCTATTACACGTAATTTATCCTTTGTTTTTATGTATATAATAATCACATATGCTTGTAGATGAAAGAAAGAGCAAAAATTCCAAAATCTCCTTGAAATTCCAAAGACACTAGAAATGTACC
>JABYPW010002524.1:0-11064 GCA_016880775.1 Phymatotrichopsis omnivora | reverse complement strand
TTAAATGTTTTTTTTTTCTTTTTTCTTTTTCTTTTTCTTTTTTTTTTTTTTTGTTTAAATATAATTCCGTTCAAGTACCGAAGAGGGCTGCCAACGATTAGCAGCGCACTTCCTGAGTAGCTATGTCATGGGATTTGGGTAGTACAGTTAGCTTTGATATCTCTTTTTGAGTCAGTAGGTAACGACTTATTTTGCATTGCATTGCGTTGGGCGCATACTTCATTTCATTTAGGTGGAGCGACTTATTATTTTAGCTTCCTTCCTTTTATTTACATTTACATTTTCATTTCATTTCATTTCTTTCTTTCTTTCTTTTCCCCTTTTCTTTTTTTTTTTTTCTTTTTTCTGTTCTGGTTTCTTCTGTCTGCAATGCAAACTTTGTCTACGAAGTTCGTACTACCAGGCTCTTGCATCATTTCTTGTTCCCCATTCCTTCCCAGTTTTCATGTGTTTTCATGTATGAACCATCTCGCCATTGGTGTTCAGGCATATCCTTGAGATGTGTTCCCACATTTGTTCAATACTAGCTCATTTTGCTGGTTGTACCTTAGTTTAAGTCAATAAAAAATACATTTAAAACCTTTATATCCTCTGTGTGTTGTGTGAGGAGTTGCAGAGCTTGCACGAAGTGCGGAAGCAAGGTTAGCTATATTATCACGTTGCTTAGAAGTGGTATTCAAGGAGTAGCCGCTTGTTTCTCACGACCTAACATAACTCTTCTCCTTTACCAACCCTTTCTATTTCAATTATGGGGCTACAATGTGAGATTCTTCCTATCTCTGCTCGTTGTCTTTACTCACTAATCCTCTCCAAAAACTACACTACACTTACCTCTATTTCACTTCAATCATTGATCGCTCTTATGTCTCAATAATCCAACGGGTAAACCAGAAGCACAAAACTCACTTGGTGGCACTTTTTTCAACACCTCTAACAGCTAAATCAAAAACTCACTTCAGCCCCCTTTAAACCAAGGAAATGTGGCGTTTCCATTTCTACGGCAGGGTTGCGGGAAAAGATGTAGGGCCACAAGCTGTGACTCAGATTGCCACGTTTGTCGGGATTATGCAGCGCGGAGGATTGCAGTGTGGGAGCGGGCATACAGGAAGGCATGTTTATAACTCGGAGTCGGGTCACACTCGAGAAGATTGTGAGATTGTGGAGGTTATGTGTTCTGGCTGTTGCGCGCTGTTCTGGATTGTTCTATGGTTTGAGCTCGGTGTTGAGCAAACGGGAATGGAAGTGAGAGGAGTGCTTGGGACGATTTTCATTGTTATGCTTGCGATTTCCTTCTTCGAGAACAAAGTCTAAAAATAATTGCAATAATGAAACTTATCTCGATATCCCACTCCCCAGAAACAATTAAGCCGCCACAGTGCCTAAATTGAAATATATATATTTTTTGCAGCTCCCATAGATCCCGAGTGATAATACATGATGCGAAGAAATGTCGTTACAAATCAGAAGTCTCTTATTTATTCAAAGTACAACAGATAGCACAGCTTTCATACACGAAGCACTCAATTACAGATAGCCCAATCCCTAAAATTAGTACCTTAGGACTAGCATCGTTGACTCTGCTTGTTGTACTCTCGTCAGTGTACATGTACGTGTACATGTACATTATGCACATAGACCGTTCTGAAGGGAAATCCCCTGCAAATCTCCTCTCTTCTTGCTTAAAACAGCATGAACTTGTAAGTGGAGACTAGTTAATTATATTCCTAAAAATTAAGATTGAAAAACTGTACATGCAGCCGGCGATATCGAACCATCATGGTAGATGAATTGCAAACATTTTTTTCGGAGACGTATACAAGTGGATATATAAAATCAATATCAATTTAGGAAGAAAATATATGGCTACACATCCATATAAAACTAATTATCCCCCTTGCCATATATTTCCAAAATCAAAAGCGAAACCCCACTTCTTAACCCTATTGGATTAAATATTATTTTTTCACTGACACCTCGACCATAACCTCCAACCCCAAAGTATTGTAATAAGGGATAACTCCATGTACATGTACATTCAATAGAAATCCTCCTCGAAAATTTTGTAACTATTTCCCTCATAATTTACTGTGAACGTAATTATTCCGCTAGATACTCTCATCTTCAGCGAATAATTAATCATCCAGTAATGTCTCCCGAATAAAATTTATAGATAGAAAGAAAAAAAACAAGCATGCACTTAAGACCTATTCTCTCATAACTTTCTCCATTATTCTCCTTTCTCTCGCCGCCTTCATAACTCTGGGCCTCTAATCCATTTCCCCATCTGCACATATTCTCTTCCTCCTTTCTTCCTCCTTTCTTCCTCGACTTCCAGCTGCATTTTCTCATACACATGTTTAAAATAGATGCTTCAGAATTTTCGGAATATGAATGACACCTTGATGCAAACCAAATCTGCATTCCACGCATGTATTGATACCTTTATGACTGCAGGGAAATGGTTGGAATTTTGGGTTCCTGATTCTCAAAATAAGAATGGAAAGGAATCAACGTAGGCGTTTTATATTAAGCAACGTTGTAGCTTTTTTTATTATGAATAATAATAACAATAGTAACAACAATAGTAATCCGTTTTTCTCCTAGAATTTGAGAATAAAAATGGAACAAAGATAATGCGAAATAATAAATTAATTTCCAACGACCTCTCCCCATATCCACCATCTCCCGGTTTATCCGTACGGCAGCACTGCTCCCGTACGCGGCAGTTTCTGGAGTCAAAATATCACCAAAATTCCTTTTTACGATCGGATGGTAAAAACTGGAGAAGAACTTAACTACCTGGTGTTTTATAATTTTTACTGCAATGGTAGTGAATTTTAAGCATTAGGTCGTCAATAAAATGGTTCCATGGCTCAGTTGGTTAGCGCGTGGTGCTAATATTCAGAAAATGTTAACGCCAAGGTCGAGGGTTCGACCCCCTCTGGAACCAGATTGTTTACCTTTTTGCTCCTTAGTGTGGTGCCCTCTCCTCGCTTTCTTGCGTAAGTATTTGCAGCTCTTGAGGAGATCGTGTCCTTATTGTACACTGATAGTTCCACAGCCTTTTTTTTTTGGTACGTGGTTGACGTGGTGCGCAAATATATCTTCTGGTTAATTTGCAATAATAGATTGACAATGGCGTAGGGTGTCGGCAGCAGAAAGTATTTATAAGGGAATCTTTGGCAATGAAATTTGTGGTGACTGGTTAAGCTTTCGTTACGCAAAATTTGGGGGAAACGAGATGGCGAGTGATTGTTGATGATACGGAGCGTAGAAAAGTATGGCCCGATAGAGGCGGAAAGTCACTCATGGTTTATGCCAGGTGAAGGTGGTGAGCAGGATCACTACGTTATCGCAAGTTCGCTCGCATGTCGATTCATCTGTGGATTCTATGCATTAAAAAATGTATTAACCGGGTTGATGGCTGCAGCAATGCGTGCATAACTCGAGCATACACGCAAACACCGAATTCTTTGATAACCGAGAAAGAAAAAATACGTTAAAATTTTGAGGATGTCCAAATCGATGTGTTTGTCTTGAAACCCGGCCCCACCCTAACCCCACCCATTATTTCTGGGTGCCCATGGCTACCCTCGACCGCACCAACCCACACGCCAAAACACCTCCCTGTCCAACGATACCATCCATTGACCCTGTTTAGTACCAAAGCATATATTTCCCTATCAACATTTCTCTCGGATGTTTTCCAATATTACCTTATATGGAGAATCCAAGTTTTTTTTCTTGTTTTTTTTTTTTTGTTTTTTTAATTCCGAGGTTCAGGCATGCACCGTCGCCATCAGGGGAGCATCCAGGACTGCAAAAGAACTATTGCGTGGGCCAAAAATTTCAACAATTTCAACCTTTTTTTTTTTTTTCCTTTTATTTCTATTATTTTGAGGGCGAGAATGTAAAATGGTAGGTTCAATGGGGAATACACATCTTAATTCGGGATGTTGTAGGAACACCTTATAATCAGCGCGGCAATAGTTTCTTTCCGCAGAAGCGCTGCAGGAAGTGCTAAATATAAGCATATTAAGCAATTCTAACACGTGTAGGTGGAGGCGCATGGCGTAAGTCAAACAAGTTTTGCGGAGTAAATATAAATACAAAGCTACCTTTGACCCAGAGCATCGAGAAGCCGCCCCACGAGCCCAACAAAACTCCCGAAAGAGCCTTCTACAGCTGCATTGAGCATCCCAGAAGCTTCTCCTAAAGATAAATTTGTTTGCGTATGGCGGGAAAATGCAGCCGAAGTTGATATCATGGAACTTTTGCTGGGCGTGCCTAAGGTAAATGGAAACAGAGGTGGCGAGTGATTTTCTATGAAGAAGACTATTAACTAACGAATGTAAAGGAAGCATGTAAGCCTACGCACGCTTTTTAGAAGGTTTTGGTGGAGAGCATGTGGAAGCTCGGGACTCACACAACACACGATATAAAAATACGAAAGAAAAGAAAAGGCGTGAATGAAACAGCAGTCCTAAGACAATACCGCAAAGACAAGCTATAGAACCTAACCAGCGACATGGAGGGAAGCCGCGATGTCAGCGAGACTTCGTTCCCGACACACGGGAATATTTTTTTTTATTTTTTTTTGCGAATTACGAACTACGAATTACGTATCTAAATAGCTTTTTCACATACCATGACCAGAATATATAATACCTGCTGGTCTAGGGCTGCTCAGGGTGTGCAGAATAGTCTTCACCTCCGGGCGTAGAAAATTAGAAAATTAGGCATTTGAGGACCGACCAACGTTGCCAGCCGCTCCAGCGCGATTCAATACACTCTGCATATGATCAAAGATTCCTACATTTATATACTAGCAAAAGGATAAATACACAAAGACACGTTTCCGAACGAGCATTTACAACTACCCACCAACAGGACCTCCAACACAGCGCTTTCAAACCCACCGCGTAGGCTAGAACACAATACATTTCCACCCAAACAACCTTCCACCTCCCATCACAAGAACCGGCCATCTCCTCCCCGCCTCCACAACACCAGCCAGTTAGTTGCTCGAGTAATAGCCCTCCACCAAGCGCACCAACAACCACCTCATCATCCACCAAATCCCGTGACCACACTGCCACCAGCCCCAATTCCAATCCCATTATTCTCACTAGCACTCCAATCCAATCCACTACGGTATCCCCACAACCAAACACAAGCACCTGCATACCACCCCGTTTCCCGCCGTACCCTGCCGTAACCTGCATCCTCGGCACCATCCGACACATTCTTCCGAGATTTCTCCGGCTTCCATGCATCTTACCGTATACATTCTAGCGCCGGCGAAGGCCTTTACATATTGCATATTGCACATGCGGAGTACTCTATGCAAAGTAGAGCGTATTGCAAATTCGTCGGCAGCCTAGGCAAGGGTGGGAATTACGTGCGCTATATTTTTTTTTTTTTCGCTATGGCGGGGGCGCAGGCCAAAAAAAAAAAAAAAAAAAAATCGGGTGGAAAAACTACTCGTCTCCGATCGGCGATACTTACTTGTGTACGTACTCAAAAAATTTCCAATTTCAATATCCAGATCGTAAAGTGCATGTACACGTAGGCCTCTTTGGTATGTGTGTATGTACTCTCTACATTACTATGCGTCAAACATATGCCTCGCCTCCGAGTTCTAGGCGTTGGCAATGGCTCGCGAAAAAAAAAAAAAAATAATCAAAAAAAACACGAAAAAGGAAAAGGGAAGCCATATTTTATACTATAGCGTCACGTCAAACCCAACCATCAGCCGTTACTATCATATACCTCCAGCGCATATCCGATATAGTCTTAATATAACGAAACCTCACGAATCAAAGAGCCATCAAAACTATACTATAAACGATATCGCCGACACGTATTCGCCTCAAAAAGTATCACAAGCAAAAAAAAAAAAAAAAAAAACACATCAAATTCATTCCTGCGATAAATCTCCCACTCAACCCTTCTTCTCCGGCGTCATGGCCGTCGGGCTTGCCATCATATTTTCCGCTGTACCAGCCGCAGAAGTATCAAGACTCAAATTCTGCACACCCTGCACAACCCCCGACTCCTGAGTATTATGTCTGCTATACGGCGGCAATCCATCTGGGCCCGCAGTGGGCGAAACCGGGCTGACGGGGGATTCCCTGAGAACAAACGCGGCGATGGCTTCGTGCCATTTTGCGCCCTGGGAAAAAAGGATTTCGGTTAGCGAGTAATCTAAAAGAGTTTCAGCCAAGAAAGGGGAGTAGAGTCAGTCATACTTCGTCGTGAGACGAGGCTTTGAAAGAGAACTCGTGTTTCCCGAAGCCCTGAGGAAGGGAAGTCAACACTACGTAGCCCCAATACATTATTTCCGACAGATACCTACCAATGGGCTTCCTACGTCCTTTCCGGAAACTGTAAACTTTCCCTCAGGAGCTTCCGACAGCGCGCCGAGAGTGCAGTCGGGGAGATACAAGCTCACCTCGGGTTCAGGATCGCGAGAGTAATTCTATCAACCCCACATTAGTTTTACATGCACCAATTTCGGTCGCGCTTCTTTTGGTATCCCACATCGTTATCCTTGAACTCATGCAAATATTTGCTCGGAGTGACCACAAAGTAACCTTGATTGTAACTCTTGATTATCTTCCCTTTTCTACCTAAAGTACCCTCCATAAGAGGCTTGGTACTCCTGTGGCCTTGGTTGGCGAACGAAATTGATTCGACGGAACGGGGGGGGGAGTTCGGGTCGATCACAACGTCCGCATAACGGGCGAGGAATCCCTGCCACTCGAAATCTGACGGAAGTCGTTGAGCGACGCCTGTATTTCCAATTTGAACGTTAGGTTCAGTGCTTGCATAATTTAATGAAAAATGCAAAAAAAAAAAAAAAAAAAAAAAAAAAAAAAAAAAAAAAAAAACCAAGCGCAAAACGCAAAAGATGAGATGTGCAATTGAACACCCACCAACCATTTCCCCGTACAAAGCCTTTTGCTTGTCCAACTGACCCGCTACAAGTTGGTAGAAAGTGCCCATAGCCTGTTGGACCGTCTGAACAATGTGCTGCTCAAATTGATGCAGCATGTTCTGCGCTGCCAGCAGATCCTGCCTATTCGCGTTCTCCTCGATGACTTGTTTGTGCAGCCGATGCAGTACACCTCGTTGCAGAATATACGGATCATGTTCCGGTTTCGCTTTTGCAGACGCCGAGCCAGCATCAAAAGTTGCAGCCTGCTGGCCAAGAAGTTCAATATGGCTCTGGGTTCGATTCCGAGTCCTCAAGACAGCCCTGGAACTCCTTTCTACTTGAGAACGCATTTGCTTAACCTTGTCTTTTATTTCCTGGTGGAGGCGCTCGAGCGTCGGAAGGACTGTGGTCCTCAGGGAATTTTCAGTTTCGTTGTGGGTGGTGACAATGCTTTGCGTGTTTGTTCGCAGGTTGTCGAAGAAGCTGGATATGCCGCCGGCATTTTGATCTTTTTATGTGCGTATGCATAATTCCCTTCCTGTTAACGGCTGTCGCCCTTCTCCCAAGAAAAATAATTGTAACGTAGTCCATACCGAAATGGTGTCTCTCTCTCAAAGGCTCCGCAACCGTCTGTTTCCCAACTAGTAAATCTCAATTCGCCTCCCCCTTTGTCGACGACTTGATTAAAATAACACACCTTCAAAACCTTCTCGTATTCCTTCGCTACATACTTATGCGTGCACTCGGTCTGCAAAACATACGCCTCCAAATACCCTACCATATGCTTCCACGCCTTCAGGCGCTCCGCCAGCAACCCGACTACTCCCTTTTCCACCGGAACAGCGTCGTCGGAAGCCTTGGAATCCAGGGTATCGTGCCGGGACGAGGGAGGACCCATGGAAGCTTTCTCGGCAGACATCGTGGTACCTGTAGCTGTGTTTGTATGGTATATTCGGGGAAAGAGGAAGATACAAGTGTAAGTATGTCGGTACCTGGGTAGCCTATTGGTTCGTTGCAATGCGGATTCGTAGAATACAGGAATCTGGAACCGGCACCCGCAATTGGATATTGGACCGAGCAGAGGGGGGAAGTGGGGTGAAGGGGAACGAATCCGTCAATTTAAACTCACCAGAACTATCCCAGAGATTCCAAATCAGCCTCGCTCTTTCCCGAAACAGACAAAAAGTATTTTCGCCTCGGATATCGCACTTGAGTAGAGTAATTAGCACAAAGCACCCAGTGTAATTAGCACAAAGCACCCAGTGTAAGTAAACAACCTCTGCGATGTGGGGTGCACGAGAACCACGCTTTATACTTTTCACCAACCGCTTCGACCCCTCACTCTCAGGAGAAAAGTCCACCTCCCACCCGCGACAACCAGCTCACACGGCACAGCGTACTCGTAAATGACCGCAACTCTTTTTGACCCCAATCGTTCTGTCTGGGCGCGAGATCAGCCCAATAGGATAGGATTACGATCACTTCTCCCCCCACAGTAATGAGCAGGAAAAGCGCTCATAGGAGCAAAGAAGTCCCGCATCAATGGGCGCTCTACCATACTTTTTTTTTATCAGATTCCGATCACTTTTTTTTTTATCAGATTCCGATCACTTTTTTCCATAGTCCTCGAAGCTCCAGCAAGCTGCTAACGTCTTGGATCGTTCTTGCCAATCGCTGTTTCTCAACTTGCATGCCTGCTGGCCCCCGATCGACGCTGCGACGTCATCTTCAAAGGAATCGATTTTGACACCCCCGCTAGCAAACGGGACTGGCCAATACTAACCGCCTTCGGCTTAGCGTAAATTAACAAATGGCGCGGCGCTAACGCTTTTCTGCTCTCCCACAATCATTACTTCGGATATTTATTTGTTTATGTTACTCAGAGGTTCCCTTTCCACATTACTTTCCCCCGCCCGGTAAACCCATCAGCGCAATACACCAGGACAACGCTGATTTCTAAGAACACAATAATCCGAAGAACTTATTCCCTTCTTTTGGCCTATGCTGAATTTTGGTGGTAACGACTTTTCACCCTTTCTGACAAGGTTCAGATGATTCCCGAAGAATTTGAGGTTTATTGGCCTCGTGAATTATGTTTACAGTTGGGGGAAAGAAGTATACCACTGCTGACGCCTGAAAACAATCTCACAGGCTATTATCACGCTTCCGCACTCATAGTGAGCATGGCAATACCAAAATACACGACATTACCGCAGAAATTATTTATTTCCTACAATTTTTTTATTTTTTTATTTTTTTATTTTGTGCACTTTGCTAAATAGACAACTGTGCAATCTCCCTCGTCTCAATCCGAACCAACGGTGGCATTACCGTCTCAAATATCCCATCCAGTTTTCCAACATCCAAGCACGCCTTCTACAGGTACACGACTTTTTTCATAATGTTTTGGACCGCGTACAACTGCGTATATCTCGTACAGTTGTAGGTAGCTTTCGCTGAAACGATGCATCAATAGTACGAGTATGGGTGATAGACGCGTCTTTTCATTCCAGAATGATGTGGTTTGGTACTGTCTGGCTGTAGGTGATGCAAATTTATACTTGACAGAGAACAGAAACATAGGAGAAGGTGGAACGACGGTTAATTCCTAGTTTCTCTTGCTTGGTAGGGGATTTTCGGCTCCTCCCCAGACGGCATTCGTAACTCGAGATTGTTTTCAGGCGTTAACGGTGGTGTGCTCCTTTCTTAAACCGCGGACAGAATCTATTAGGCCAATAAATGTCAAATTCTTTGAGAATCATCTGAACCGTGTCAGAAAGAGTGAAAAGTCGTTGCTGTCATTCAGCATAGGCTAATAGAAGTAGGATAAGTTCTTCGGACATTGTTTTGTCGGAAATCGGCGTCGTCCTGGTGTATTGCGTTGATGGGTTTACCAGACCGGGGAAACGAAAGTGTTTACCGGGCGGGAAAAAAAGTTTGTTTACTAGGAAAAATAAACGTAAAAGGAAAACCTCTGAACAACTTAAATAACTGAGGTATTGTTTCGGATTATGGTTATGTCGTTATGTTATGCAGAATGTAAGCACAAAAGCGTACTAGCGCTGCGCCACTCGTTGATTTACGCTAAACCAAGAGAAGTTAGTATTGGCCAGTCCAGTTTGCTAGCGGGGGTGTTTTTATCGATTCCTCTATAAAAACCTTCGATCCCCGCCTTCTTCAGATGGAGATTGGGTAGTTTAGGGCATAGCTGTGTATCTGCTGATCCCGCTTATTTTCCCCTGGTCTTGTACCTAAATTAAATATAAATTGGATTCTCCCCCTTCTTCAGATGGAGATTGGGTAGTTTAGGGCATAGCTGTGTATCTGCTGATCCCGCTTATTTTCCCCTGGTCGTGTACCTAAATTGGATATAAATTGGATTCTCCCCCCTCCCCCCTTCTTCAGATGGAGAAGGACGAGATGCCTTCTCCCAGATTAGGGCTCCCTTGATCGAGCAAATAGATGTCTGAGAAGTGAGATGACGAGCAGAGGAGAGTGCTTTGTCGATGTGATCATGGCGTGGCGCTGAAACATACGCAGATCGAAAAGGTTGGATCGAATGAATAAATACTCCTCTTTTTCGTTTTGTATTTGTGCACTTTTCATTTTTGTGCAGTTTTGATAGCGGCAGAAAGGAAAAAAGTGAAACATCGGCACAGAATCACATTCTGGAGATACATATGTAGACTATTTACTCTGCATGTGCATGTCCATAAAGATTCGGCTGCATAGCGCGTGGAAACGCCATTAACGTATACTTGAATGCGATCCATTTTTTTTTTTTTGTTGTTGTTCCCTACCCACCATTAAATCCTTCACCATTAAACTCCAATCACAGGGCCCTGCAGCGCTCCCCGTCGTCCCAAACCTGAAAATGTAAGGTACAGCAACTCTCAACTACCCTAGCAACGAAAAAGTGATCTACCAGGCCGGCATATAGTATTGTACACGAATTGCAAAAAAAAAATAAATAAAAAAAATGCCTATTACTTTCACATCCCTGAACCACCGAAAATATGAAATGCCGGTAAATAGCAAAGCTCGACGCAGTAATCGTGAGTGGGGAATTTTAATTTCCACCCGCAGCTGTATAGGTATGATGTATCGTTTGGAATATCCACACG
>JABYPW010002523.1:0-11067 GCA_016880775.1 Phymatotrichopsis omnivora | reverse complement strand
TGTCAGCAGGCGGGAATGGGACTGGTGTCATGGTGGGCGGAGGACGAAGAAGAGTTGGGAGGATAGTTTGAGATAATTGGAGTTTGGATTTATAGAGAGAGGCGGTCTATTCCATAGCGGGGGAAAAAAAAGAAATTAAAAATGGATATCATGGGTTATCACTCGGCCGCCTATAATTAAAGTGTAACAATGAGATACATCTCTCAAGCGCGCAAATACAATGTATAATATGCAGGATATCCGCCAAAACAATACATCTCGGAATACACGGTTCTTTTATCTATCTTGAAATTTCCCATATCCAACGTTAGCTCCATGGAACTCCGTCTTTGCACGTAATAGCCTCGTGCCGGTAAGCTCGATGAGCGGTACACCCCGGCAAGCTCAAAACTTTTTCAGAAGTCTTGCACTGCGTTGCTGTCGTTTTCATAACTCGCATCATTGAAACCAATGGTAAATATTACTTCTCCGCTTCATTTATTCCCCCTCCCATCTCTCTGCAGTGAATTGCGTATTAACATTCACCGCAAGCACTCCATAGACCCTTAACCCTCCAGAGGTTTCCAGTCATAGCCAAACGCATTCCGCAGCAGTCAAAAACCTGCTAATCCTAACCACCTCTCCGTGAGTAAATATATATATCGCGCTGCATAAAACCTAGCCGCATGAAGTAGGGGTAATTCCAGCCACATTTTTCCAACTCTGTCACTGGAGAAGGGCTTGGGTAATCTTTCCTGACTACTACGTAAATCTGCATTTTCGCACTGGCAGTTTCCAACGTCGAATGTGCTGGAATTTTTTTTTTTTTTTTTTATACTCACGGAGTATCACTCGACCGCAACCCTCTCTATATAATTATATACATATACATATACATATCGGAACACCTGCCGCGTTACAATACATGTACTCGGGTGTGAGGGTAATTCTTTCTGAGCCAATCGTTCTGTCTGGGCGCGAGATCAGCCCAATAGGATAGGGTTACGATCACATTTTTCCTCACAGTAATTAGAAGGGAAAAGCGCTAATATGTAGGAGCAAAGCAGCCCTGCATCAATGGGCACTCTACCATACTTTTTTATCAGATTCCGATCACTTTTTTCCATACCTTAGTACGTGGGCATACACGAACCCTGCAATGGGTATTGACCGCAGCTGCAACAACCACGTTAGTCACGGAGAGTGCAAGTCGGTGTGAACCATCAATCTGCTTTTAACTCTCAGAGGGGCGCACTGTACTACATGTAGTACTTTTGCTATATATGTGCTCTACATTTACATGTACTAGTACATTACGCTCACCGGTTGGACTAACCCTTATTTCCCTTTCAGATCTGCCGTACATGTAGTAATGCGCGGAGAGTGATTACTCACAGCTTCGGCTCCACGGCCTCGGTTTCTCCTGCTAATATCAGGGAAATCGTTGCACAAGCGTACATGTACATGTAATTACAAATGCTCCTTCCCGGTTACCCGAAAGATGAATCTGGGGAAGCGCGAGGTAGTGGGATGCAAAATGCACGTTTTTATTTCTTATTCTTTTGCGTTACATGTACTTTTTTTTTTTTTTTTGCTTGGCTGCGAGGAGGTTTGCGATAGGCGGAGTTAGCGGAGTTCGTGGTGTGTTTGAAAACAAGCATATTAATAATTGTGGAAGGGCATAATCAGCCTCCTGCTTTTCCCGCCTCCAGGTCTATGCACAAACCCCCAAAGTCAGGCCGGAAACTGTGAAGCCGGTACTCACGCCAGGTCGGCATGTAACTTGGTGTTGTCGCGGCTTACATTTTATCGTCTTGTGGTGGTTTTTTGCACTTTTGGTGAGCGTGCCGAGTCAGTTACCCATTCCAATTGTGCGGATGACCTTTTCACTGTTGAAATTGAATATCTTTTTTTTTTTTTTTTTTTTTCCGCAGGCGATTTACATGAGTAGGAGATGACTAGATTTAGCTTGTTAAATTGAGATTAGAAATGTTTATGGGAGTGATACTTATACGCAACGTCGATTTGCAAAATACTTAAGTATACATATCCTGTAGTAGAGTTTCGAATTTTTTCCTTCCTGCTTGGTAGCCTTTTTCCTTTCTTTAACTGTGGACTCAACTATAATATTCCTAAGCTTATAAATTGTCCATCCTCTGTTTATTACGGGAAGACCAGTATTATGCTTGTAGCGGCTTCTGCCGTGGCTGGGGGAAGAAGTCTTACCACGAACGCTAGTCGCGAAGGATTTTTGCTTGTATTGTAACCCAATTGGGTAGGTGTGATACCAACCCTCTTCCTCTCACTATTTACAGGTTTTTACTGTGCATATATATAAATACGCAGATTCAAGTTTCGAGCTCGAATCGCAGTACATAAATTGATTGACTGCTTTACATCGTAGCTGCTGCAAGCAACCGGCGGAGTGTGTGCCGTCGTGGAAAAAAAAAAAATGCAGGGTGTAAAGGACTGCCATATATTGAGATTGAAAAGGGGGGGAGGAAAAAGAGAAAAGGAAAAGGAAAAGGAAAGGAAAGGTTTTTTTTTTTTTTTTTTTTTCGGTAGTTACAAACTATAACGATATTGCTCTCTTCCCGTCCCAAATAGCGAATTATCGAATGTAGTCTTTAAATACCTCCCATTTCCTCAACAGCGCTTCACTACCCCAACTCTGCAATATCTGTGCATTATAGCCAGAAAGGGATTTTTAAACCCCATCTTGAGATAGAATTTACTACAACTACTTTAAGACCATGTATTTCTGTGTTTTTGAACCGTTTCAATACTAGCGGACAAGGCTGCCCGCGTATCCATCCTCATACGCACAGGAAAGTTTTTTGAGAACTCCCTCGCTTAGTAGAGTACATGTACTCTGGTAGCTACATTAGGCGTTGTGCGCACATTGCATTTCGGGGTTTTGGTGTTACTGTAGCGCATGCGTACTTCCGGGACATCGGGATAATTTGTGGCCCGGCGAGAATAAAGCTGATTGGGCCGGATAAACATGGTGTGTGGCATTACCAAGAAGATGACTGACAAATGCAGGAAATGACGCTATAAGCGGTAGGGGAGACAAAGGAATGGGAACAAAGTGCCATGGTGGGCAACGCATACTCGAGCCTGTATCGTAGACGGCGCTGTGTATAACATGTACATGTACTCGAGTAGATAACATTAGAGTACGTGTGGCACTGCGCTGCATGTTGTGTATTAGTATGAGTATATTACTCTGCTTTACTCGAGTATATACTGTAGACGGCGCTGTGTGCATGGCTGTGTCGATGGGGAGAAGATGAATGAATGCACCCCACCTTCCCCTCAAGACCCCCCGGCGAATTCCTTCTCCGAGGCTTTTATATACGTATGTACTAGTACTACGTCCATCCGGGGCTGGGATGAGCTACGGGCTCGCAATCGATCTCACGTTCTTCTCTTGTCAAAAAGCCATTCCTCTGCTAGCCCCCCACCGCTCACCGTTCCCTGCCCGTCCCTGTTTCTTGTCCCGCCCGTCTCGCCTACCATCACCACTCCACTGCACGCCGCCCGACGTCCGACACGACTGGACAAATTCCTTCGCTGTCGTTGACCTAAGCAACCGAAAAAAAAAAAAATATCATCACTGCCGAGTCGTTCAGCAGCTTCGCCTTCGAGCGCCTGCTCAACCCAGTCCTGCAGACCCGAACTCGTTCGGAGAGCAAGCATCCTACATCCATCGCGCAGTTCCCCCGGCTCCGACATAATGTCCGGCGATTACAGCGGCCGCAGAGGCGGCATTAATCACTACCTCGACAACCTCAATGCACTTCCATCCGCGGACGAGGGTCCTGTCGACACATTTAACCCCGACGACCTGGCCCTGTTCACTAACACCCAATTCTTCGACTTCGATATGGGGCAGCCCGCGGGCACGGAGCTTCGCGAGGGTGTAGAGAAGGCAGATGCAGGGGCTATTGATCCGAGTTTGGAAGGGAACAATTTGGATTTTTTGAATGGTGAGTAGACAGCGGCTTTTTTCATAATTCCCTACACTCATTTCCATTTCTCGTGAGTGAACGAGAGTCTATCTATGTTCCCCTTTTTCGTTTCAGCATGATCCTACATGTTTTATCTTTTCGAGGGACTTTGCTTTTTGCTGTAGGAGAAGGAGATGAGGGGACTTTTTTTTTTTTCCTTTTTTTTTCCTTTTTTTTTTTTTTTTTAACTGCTTTCTGTTTTCAACGGCTAGTTTCATGTTTAACTTCCTTATCGCCTGTTATCCCTCTCTCGGCTAGCTCCGGAGAGAATGCCCTGCATCTGCAGGTATCGCGGCATTTCTACCCCAAATTTGATGCTCTGCCCCATTCCATTCTTGTTTCCTCGAGCTTTACAAAGCCAAGCAATCTCACCATACCTTTTGCACGCAGACTTCGACCCCTTCGAGTACTCTCACTTCAATGGCCTTCCTAGTACTATCAAAGCGTCTGTTCCTCCTATCGCGCCCGCTCATGACGGCTCTCACGCAACGTTATCCCCGGCTGCCCTTAGCTCGCCCGCCGCTCCGCTCTCCACCCCGTCTCAGAATGCTTCCTCCCCACCCTACAATGCCAACCCTCCGCGAGGCACTAAGCGCAAGAATTCCACAGCAGATTCGTACCCGGAGAACTTTGAAGAAGCATCCCGCATGGCGGCAGAGGAAGATAAACGCCGAAGGAATACCGCGGCGTCAGCAAGGTTCCGGGTGAAGAAGAAGCAGAGGGAACAGGCCCTGGAAAGGACCGCCAAGGAAATGACAGAGAAAGTGGCGCAGTTGGAAGCGAAGATAAGCCAGCTGGAGATGGAAAATAAGTGGTTGAAGAATCTGATTGTGGAGAAGAACGGGAGAGGGGAAGAAAAGGAGGTCGTTGTTGTAAAGGAGGGGGCAAAGGAAGGGAAGAAGGAAACATAAAAGATGGAGTAATTTTTGTGGCTTGTGAGTGAGGAAGGTAGATAGGATGCCAAAAACATACGGGGACTAGAGGGATATTGATGAAATGAATGAGAATTAGGGAAAAGAAAAGAAAAAGGAAAAGAAAAAGAAAAACAGTTATGGATCGAGAGAGAAGTTCGAGTTTTGCGTTACGTTGCGAGTTCTTTGTTTAGAATTATCACCCTCTCTCTGTTATATTGTATTGTTTGTGGTGCCCTCATACTTTCTCCTGTCTATTTTTCTTTTTCCTTCTTTCCTTTTTCCCTTTCTTTTTTTCTTTTTTTTTTTTCTTTTCTTTTTTTTTCTCTCGTCGGAGGCACCGTGATTAGTGTATGATAGGGGAATTGAAGCGGAGTTTGAAAAAAAAGTCAAAAATTTGGGCGTTCTGCATTTCTATGGGTTATATATCTTGAAGTATTGGAAGAGGAGGTGTTGGATGTGAGGTAGAGGGATAGCAGAGAAAAGATCGAAAAATTAGAATAAAAGGACATGTTTATACTTCTTGACATGGGATGCTGGGATTCATGTGCAGATTCGTCATCGGGCTTGGTATGTCAAGGGAATGTACGAAGGAGGGCAGCGGTTCTTGGCAAAACGTCTATCGGTAAACATGTACATGTAACACAAAGTTAATATACCTGCGTTTGAGGTTATGAATTATTTTATGTCTCGGGGGGATGTGACTTCTTATATAGGCTTTAGAGCTATGGATACATGAACATATCTAATGTACATGTACATGTACATTAGAGTACATATATAATGCTGTACTCCCAAGACAGCATCCTATAACCAGAGGGCAGGATATGCATATTAGTGCACTACACCTCGTCCGCAGCTTACCATTCTCAAAGGTTCGGGGAAAGCGATCATTAATTCTAACACACTATTATTTAACTCACATCCTCCCTCATATACCACTTCTGCCCTTGAGCACCCATTCCATCAAGCCGCAATAGATCTCAAAACCGAGAACGCCAAATTGACCAACATCCCCGCAATAATAGCCATTTGTCGACGTTTCGTGAACACTCCATCTTCCCGCATCAGGAATATAGCCACCGGCCAAAAGAATCCAATCGCGGTCCCAATCAATATATCTTCGTTCGTTCCCGCCGGAGATCCATCTGCCAGCTGTTGCCCCTGTCCAGCAGACTCATCGATCCAGCGATCTTCTAGAATCCGGACATCTTCGGATCCCAAGTTACCATGAAGCCGATTAAATTGGGAGCGAAGCGCCGCAACATCCGCTTCCGTGAACCCTGCCGAAAGTAGCCGGTCGAATCCGAGCGGTTGCGGGAGTGTCGACGGCGTATACACAGGAGCAGGAGTAGCCTATGGACATTAGTTGCGAATGGACAACAGGACGGTAGAGTGACCTGATCTTGCGCTTCCTTTGCCAGCTCCTCGTCCGAGAGCTCGTCGCCGATACTGCAGTGGATGTAGACTTTTTGGACTTCGTCTTCGGGGTCTTTGGCTTTCCCTTTACCTTTTGGATCAGGCTTCGGGGGCGTTTGCGTTGGGGGTGGTTTTGGGGGCTTGATTTGGGCACTGAGTGGGGAGCCGTCGCTAAGGACTTTACCGGAGTAGATTAGGCGGAGACGCCGCCGGCCGGTGTCTATGGGTCGGTCATCCCGGATTTGACGCTTGAGGGTGTAGACAGAGGTCGTGTGCGAGTCGGGGATGAAGAGGGTTAGGTCTGGGAGGGATATCGCGAAGCGGATGGTTATTGAGAGGGGGGCGGCGGAGGGTCTTCGGGGTGGACTGCGGGAGGGAGGAGCTGATGATGAGGATGCGGAGGAGTCGGAGTAGAGTGGCATTGCGATGGGGTTGGTAATATTAATGCGGAGTTTATTTGTTTTATTGTTCTGTGAAGATGCTTAGTAAGGTATGCTTTCTGGAGCTCTCCACAAAATTAGCCTCGGGAGGATGACGCACTAGAGACCCTTGGAAGACAACTGCGGTGTGGACCAATTAGAGCTTAGGTCTGCAGAGCCGCCGAACATTGATCCCGCCCCGCAGCAGAACCCGCGCCCCACTTCAAAAGTTTTCTGTTCACTCATTTCAGGAGCCATTTTAAGAGCCATATCAAGAGTGAAACTGCTTTCTTTTTTCCTTCATCACGGGCTCTTGATCCCAACCGAAAATCCACGCTTGAGCTCTCGTAGAGTGGGGTGGAAAAAAAAAAAAAGAAAAAAAGAAACTAATTATCGCAATGGTATCCGTTGCGAAGTCTTCTCCAAACACTGTGCTCCTCTTGGGCAGCGGTTACGTTGCGAAGCCGTGTTTGGATATTCTTTCGGATGCGGGAATCAACATTACCGTGGGTGAGTGCTAATGTTCCTACTCTTGCCAACGAAGGGGAGGTGAATTATTTGAGGTTCAATTGCTAATTTTTATTGTTTGTCCAGCATGCCGTACCCTCGAGAGTGCAAAGAAGCTCTCTGCGGGCGTTAAGCATGCCACTCCCATTTCTCTCGATGTTTCCAACAGCGAGGCTTTAGACAAGATGGTTGCCAAACACGATCTCGTCATCAGGTATATTCTCTCATTCATAATTTCTTAATTCTCTTTTTTTTTTTTCCGTTGTTTTTTTATGCAAAATAATTGACAATCTTCAGTTTGATCCCTTACACCTACCATGCCGATGTCATCAAGTCCGCCATCAAGAATAAGAAACACGTAGTCACCACCTCTTACGTCTCCCCTGCTATGCAAGAGCTCGATCAGGCCGCCAAGGAGGCTGGTATCACCGTCATGAACGAGATTGGTTTGGACCCTGGTATCGACCACTTGTACGCTGTCAAGATGATCGATGAGGTCCACTCTAAGGGTGGAAAGGTTCTTAGCTTTTTGTCATACTGCGGTGGTCTCCCGGCGCCTGAGGTCTCGGGTAATCCATTGGGGTACAAGTTCTCTTGGTCTTCTCGCGGTGTGTTGTTGGCTTTGAGGAACTCGGCGAAATATTACAAGGATGGAAAGGTACAATTTTGGAACTCGCATTTACAGCTTTGAGTATTTCCTTTCCTGAGAAGCAGTGTCTGCATACAATTTTTCTCTTGATTGTTTGACAAATCTTTTTTTTTTCTTTTTCTTTTTTTTTCGTTTTTGATGAGGGACAAACAAGTTAATATTTTATGATCAGATCGAGGAGATTTCCGGCACCAACCTCATGGAGGCTGCTAAACCCTACTTCATCTACCCTGGTTTCGCCTTCGTTGCCTACCCTAACCGTGACTCCTCCCCCTACAAAGAGCGTTACAACATCCCCGAGGCGCAGACCATCATCCGTGGAACACTCCGTTACCAAGGCTTCCCAGAATTCATCCGAACCCTCGTCGACGTTGGCTTCCTCTCCGATGAGCCTTTGGAGTACCTTTCCCCATCTGCTAAGCCCATCGCCTGGAAGACTGCTCTTGCCAAGATCTTAGGATCTTCCGGTGAGAACGAGAAGGACTTGATCTGGGCCATATCTAGCAAAACTTCTTTCAAGGACAACGAGGAGAAGGAGAGGATCATTGCGGGTTTTAAATGGCTGGGATTGTTCAGCGAGGATAAAATAATTCCCAGGGGCAACCCGTTGGATACCCTCTGCGCTACTTTGGAGCAGAAGATGCAGTATGGACCGGGCGAGAGAGACATGGTGATGCTGCAACACAAATTCGAGATTGAATTGGCTGATGGAAAGAAGGTATTTCACCATGCTCACCGCCCTTTCTTGTTCTATACCCTGAAGACTTGCTAATATGATGATAGGAAACCCGTACTTCCACCCTAATCGAATACGGGGACCCTAACGGCTACACCTCCATGGCCCGCCTTGTTGGTGTTCCCTGCGGTGTCGCTACCAAGCTCGTCCTGGATGGAACCATCAACGATAAGGGTGTCATCGCCCCTATTAACTCGAAGATCAACCAGCCACTCATCGACGAACTTAAGAAGTTTGGCATTGAGTGCGTTGAGCAGGTTCTCGGTTAAATGTGACGTGAGACGCAATGCCTTTTTTTTTTTTTTTTTTTTTTTTTTTTTGCGGCTTATTTCATAGAGGTATTTCTTTATTTGGGTAGAGGTGTGGAGAGAAAAAAATAAAATAAGGTGAAGCTTGCTTTTTCTTTATATGGGAACTTTTTGTGAGGGTAGTGATTGGAATTCGAATAGTAGAGCTTTTATAACTTGCGGTTTACTTCCAATCTTCTTTGTCTTGGAAAGTAAATCAGGCAAATCGGAAAGATACTGCTACCTACTCCCACCCAGGGCCATCCCATGCCCAATAGGAGATATGTATGAAATTAAGTACCAGCGATGAAAGTAATGAGGCCTTGAAGGGAAATGTTCAATGGTCTAATCGCAAAGTCAAGGATAAGTTACATATAAGCTCACGCTTTGAAGACTAGTAGTAGGGAGCTTTTTTTTGATTTAGTTTCGGTGCAATTGATTGCTACTAAAGTTAACCCCGACCTCACATCTAACTCTAGTTAAGTACACGTACCATAGAACTCAAATATATTGCATGCAACACGAGCATGAACAACCTATCCCGCTTCGATCGGAATTATAGGTCTGATATGTATATCGAAATGAAAATAAGGAGTAACAGGCCCTTCAACAAAGCCTGTGAAAGGTTTACATAGCGCGTATAACATCCAGATAAAACAACTCCAGTAATAGGTATAGAGGAGATCAAGGAACGATAGTGTAAAGCTCTTTAGAAAGTAGACGCAGAACTAGCGAACCAGGTCGCCTGCTGTCCGTGTTGAATCTACGCCGGGTCCGGATTAGCATAGGGGCAAGTGCTTAGCAAATCAATAAGTTTCATTAACGATTTCTGCACATAGCCTCCAATATATATTGGAGATATGATACCGCTAGTATTATAGAAATAAATCAGTGCAACTTCGATACACCTTGGTGGCAGTAATCAGAGAGACTCTATTGTGGCAAATAGCCCCCTCCGCTGTCCGGTGACCACCTGTGATGAACCACAGGGAAGGAAAATAAGAGAACAAGTAGCAGAGTTCAAGGGGTTTATGGAATGGATATATAAAAATCAATTACATGTACTCGGGGGGATAATAAATACGACGAACTCTTGGTGCCAAGGCAAAACTAGCATAAACGAAGTCATACATAATTACGATTTTGTACCTAGAAACAATGAGAAATGACTTGAAAAAAAAAAAAAAATTGTAATCTAACCTATTTATATAGCGATATCCCAAAACTCAAATCAGCAGGGAACTGACCCGCCACTTGCACTAACCACAGCCAGCACACGCTCAGACATACACGATAATCCACATTGGCAGCGTCGCCAATTTCTTCCCACGTCATGGTCACGAAGAGCGATAATTTGGACCCTCTCATCACGAGTAGTCTCATCGCCTACGAAGAAATTGTTAATAGACATTAGTAATTCTTTATTTAGAATGTTTGTTATCGATACCTCTCCCACTACGTGCTCCTTTTTCCTTCAATATGGTGAGAGTTCTGTCGTCGGAACGGTGGCAGTCAACGCCATTATGCAACTAATCGCGCGACTCCTTGGCACCGAGAGTTCGCCGTACTTTTGTGCCCCCTAAGTACTAGTACATAGTAGGCGGAGCCATAAAAATGGGTCGATGTTATAAGTAGCTTGCGAAACCACCAGGAGTTGAACGCCATGATGAGATAAAATTAGATGAAAATAGGAGAACAAGGCCTTTTTAACTTCCAAAGATTATCAAAGATGTCTATTGATTTTTTTGAAAGTCCCAAGAATCAATACTTTCTCTCAGCACATGTTCGAACCCAACCATCTCCACCTCCGAATTTCTCGTATTTTTCCAGTACGGTCTATAGCGACCTTATTGCCACATCAGAGAAGCGTAAAAAAGGGGGGGCGAGGTGGATATATATCGGCGAAGAAAACGCCCCGCCAAAGCGGCGATAGACAACTTATTTTACTACAATCATCAACCGTCACTCGGTATCTTGTGCACGAGGTACTGGAGCCGTGGACAATGATCAAGGTTTTGAGTTGGCGGAACAACGATATTCCGAGGGGAGGACAATATTCATTTCACCGAAGTAACCAAAAGCAGTAGATCCAAACCTCACATCCTTCAGCCGGTAGCAATAACCCCCACAAATGGTAAAAATTCGTA